>CAJUYI010000203.1:105140-126791 GCA_910591695.1 Galerucella pusilla | reverse complement strand
GTAATCCGGAAATATAATATTCTAAGTTGGTATTTAGATTGAATTAAGTAGTAAAATTGAGTTTTTATATTATTTAGATATTGTTTCCTTGATTTCTTTGATGAATGGAAATAAATAAGATTTCCTTAATAATTAATACCATATCACATTTCTTCATTGCTTCTTTTGTTTTTTTTATAGTAAAATACAGGATATATTTTTTTTATGAACCACGTTCTTAAATGAATTTCTTAAAACACTTGTAAAACGAATTACTGCAGATATCCTGAATTTTACATGAAAAAGATTGTAACTATTTCTGATACAATGTATCTTTCTTAGCACTTACTAAGTACCTGGACTTACTGATTACCTGGACTTACTGAGTACCTACTTACTTTGTTCCTGAAGTTACCTGAGACATACCTGAGACCACAAAACAGTCTGGAACCTGCCATCAGACACGTGGAAAATCAAGGGAAGTAACCAGTAACTAATTTTAAAACCAACGTGCTTCAACACAAAAAACCCATCAATTTTTTTTTATATTTTCTTGTGATATTTTTTTTAATCATTATACAACTTGTAAATTTAACAACGTTGTTCATATTCCTTCCCTTCCAACATTTCCAGGTTTGTTGATAGAGAGTGGTGAGGTGAAGAACTAGTCGACTAATATTATTCAGGGTGGCGCCCACTTACCTTTGTTGATTAACTTTAATTACATTTAACTTGATTTATTAACTTATTAAATTCATTTGGTTTCTTAACTTCATTTATTATCTCATTAACTTCAATACAACTTCAATAACTTAAATAAAGTAGGATTACCCGCGAACCGGTAAGACTACTCCCTGAATTAATATTAGTTTGGTCTCCGAATTCACACCTGAGGTGCTCTCCACATTGAGTCGCCGTTGCAATTTATCTTGCCTTATTATTTTAAATAAATAATAGGTAACAAAATTGGCACCCGAACGTGTGTGGCTGTTTTGCACATCGTCTCTCTCATCAATAAATCTTGAAACTTGGAAGTTTGGACAGTAGTTGAAGCAAGTATCTTATTATTGTCGTACATATCTTTCATTTATCGTATCTTTAAATCGTTCACTTATCGTATCATATCGTTCACAGTTGAGTTTTTAATATTTTAGTTGGTTATCGTTTTAACAATATCTTATATCTATATATTTTTATTATCTTATATCTTCACGTATCGTAACCATATATATAAATATCTTCTTAATCGTCAATATCAACAGTACTCTATTTTTTTTTCTTTTATCTTATACTTTAATTTCGTCATATACCGTTTAATAAAATGGCACGAGTGTTCAAACTAAATGTTGATTATCTTTTATCTCATGAATTAGATTATGAACTTTCTTATCGTGGCTTAGAGATACCTTCACTGGTTACAGAGAAGAAGAAATTATTGCGCGGTGTTCTAACACAGGAAGTTTCTATGAGGAGTTCAATTTCATATGTTGAACTACCATTTTCTACGGAAATTACGGGTATTAAGATTTCTTTTGCCGACTTGAAGAAGAAGGTTCAAGATTTTGTTGGAACTTCTTCGGATGTCGAGTATAGAAGGTTGACTTGTCGTCTAACTCACCTCACACAACGTACTTCTCGTTTGACTTGCGAGGAGGACGAACAAGAACAAGTAAAAAAACATTTAACAACAGAAATATTCTGCTTAGAAGGTGAATTAGATAGCAAACTCAATGTTATTGATCCCGATAGACAATCCACTCCGGTAAATACAAGTCAAAGTTTTTCTTTTTCTAAACCTGTACCTGTACACAAATGGGGGATAAGATTCTCAGGAATTGATTCCAAAGAATCAGTACTTGGTTTTCTAGAACGCGTAAATTGTCTTAAAATTTCGAGAGGTATCACGGATGCTGAATTGTTTTCTAGCTCAGCTGATTTGTTTAGCGATCAAGCTTTTAATTGGTATTTAATTAACAGAAGTAAAGTTCAAAATTGGGAACAATTAGTGACCAAATTGAAATCAGATTTCTTGCCTTATAACTATCAAGATGATTTACTTGAGGAAATCAAAGCTAGAAAGCAAGGTCAACATGAGAGAGTTACCTTATATATTAACGCCATGTGTGGTTTGTTTAATCGTCTTGATGATAAGCCAAGCGAAAGTGCCATTATTCGTATTATTCGTAAAAATCTCTTACCCCATTATGCACAACCACTAGCTTTAATTGATATTGATACTGTTGATATTTTGACTGACAAATGTAAACGACTAGAGGAAACATTAACTTGGGACCAACAGTCTACATCTAATCATAGAAGCAGTCAATATTTACTTGAACCAGATTTGAGCATACCTAGTACTTCTTTTAAAGATAACTCTTGTTTCAAACAAACTCGGAAAAATATATCGGTTGTATCTTCTACTTGGACTTGCTGGAATTGCAAACAAGCAGGTCATATGTATTATAACTGTCAAATTCCTAGGAAGTTGTTTTGTTTTGGTTGTGGACATCCTGATACTGTGAAAACTAAATGTCCAAAGTGTTCAAAAAACGAACAAAGCGATGGTCGAGCTTCCCACTCTACCACAATCGCTCAGAAACCGGGAGCATCAGGAAAATCCAACGTCAAAACAAAGGCAAAATCGCAGGAAAAACCAGCAAAAGACAAAAATTGAGGTTACCTCAGATAAATCCTATAAATTCCAGTTCTGGAAAAAAAATCTCTCCTATCTTGAAAAAGGTTTCTACTGTAAGTCGCTCCGACTGGAATTCATGGCTTTTATTTGTTAAAAATTTCTATAAAACGAATTTAAGATCAAATTCAATTGTCTCACACTCAAAATCTAAGTCTTTAGCAAATGTAGGATCACTGCTTTATAATGTTAAAGATGATAATCGACCTTATGTCGATATCATAATTTTCGATAAAACAATTTCTTGTCTTGTTGATACTGGTTCAAATATCTCATTGATTGGTTCTCGTGCATTGGATTTTATTCATAACTTATCGGTACCTATCTTAAACGATGATAACTTAAAAATATCTACTGCAGATGGTAAGTTGCAGGACGTTCTTGGTTATATCGAAACATATGTCATCGCGGACAAGATATCTAGGCTTATGAAATTTTATCTAATACCTTCTGTCAAACATGATATTATTCTCGGTATGGACTTTCTTAAAATTTTTAACGTAAAAATAAATTTCTCTAAATTATCTTTAACTGTAAATTCACTCTCGTTGGCTGTAGTCAATACAATTCGGGATATATCTCATTTAACTCCTAATCAAACTAGTCAATTAAATAAAACTATTGATCTCTTTAAAACTATTAGTCCTTCAGATAAAATCGGCAAAACTCATTTGATAGAGCATTTTATTGATACCGGAAATTCTCCTCCTTTTAAACAAACCCAATATCCCTTACCTCAGGCTATGCAAGCTTACTTGGAAAAGGAAGTCGATACTTTGCTAGAATTAGGTGTAATTCAAGAAAGTAAATCTTCATATTGTAGCCCTATCTGGTTGGTTCAAAAGGGAGATGGTAAATATAGAATGTGTTTTGATGGACGTAAACTAAATAGTGTAACTTTAAATAAAGATGCTTATCCCTTACCTTCAATCGAAGTTATACTGAGTCAACTTCGAGATACTCGTTATATATCTAGTATCGACCTGAAGCAAGCATTTTATCAAATTCCGTTAGAGAAATCTTCTCGGGAAAAAACAGCTTTTGCAGTTAAGGGTAAAGGTTTATTCGAGTATGTCACTACTCCTTTTGGGTTAGTCTCCGCTTCTGCTAGTATGTGTCGTTTGATCGATTTGGTCATTGGTCCTTCCTTAGAACCGTATTGTTTTTATTACCTGGATGACATCATCATTTGTACTCCTGATTTTGACAAACACATGGAAATTCTTCAGAGTGTTTTTGAGAAACTCCGAGATGCCGGCTTGACGGTGAATTTAGATAAATGTCAGTTTTGTCGTTCTTCCCTTAGATATCTAGGTTATGTAGTGGATGAAAATGGTCTTCGTACCGATCCTGAAAAGGTTTCGGCTATTTGTGAGTACCCTGTTCCGAAAACTGCCACTCAGGTGCGTAGATTCTTGGGAATGGTTTCGTATTATCGTCGGTTTCTTAAAGATTTTTCTTCCTTATCTGCTCCAATTTCTGATCTTCTAAGTGAGCGAAAGAAACATCAATCTATTACTTGGACATCCCAGGCAAATCAGGCTTTCGAAAAGGTGAAAACTGTCTTAACTACCGCTCCTATCTTGAGTAGTCCCGATTTCACCAAACCTTTCTTCCTTATGACAGATGCTAGTGACGTTGGGGTGGGAAGTGTTCTTTTTCAATCGGAAGATGGACTCGAACATCCCATAGCTTATATGAGTAAGAAACTCACAAAGGGTCAAAGGAAGTTTAGTACTACTGAAAAGGAACTGTTAGCAGTTTTGTTAGGGATTGATCATTTTAGATATTATCTTATAGGTCGTCATTTTACCGTAATTACCGATCATTCTTCTCTGGTTTGGTTGAATAACATGAAAAAACCTTCTCCTCGCTTAGCTAGATGGATATTGCAATTGTCGCAATACGATTTCTCTATCGTACACCGTAGATCTACCGGAACTGTGGTAGCAGATGCATTATCTCGTATACCCGAAGTTAGTATTTTAGACTTATCTACCTTACATCCCGATAAATGGTATAATGATATGATTTCCCATGTTCAGGATTTTCCGGAAAAATACCCAAGTTTTAGAGTTGAGAATAACATATTATATAAACATGTCTTCAATAAATTTGGACCAATTAGCAATGTCTCCGATTGGAAAATTGTCGTTCCTACTAAAAATCGAAGTGAAATTTTACATCATTTTCATGATAGTCCAACTTCTTCTCACTTCGGTGTTTTTAAAACATTAGAGAGAATTTCTGAAATCTATTATTGGCCTAATCTTAGAAAATCAGTTTATAAATATGTTACTCGTTGTAAAATATGTGCATCTTGTAAACCATCTAACTTGCCACAAGCAGGATTAATGGGACAGTATCGTAACATTAACTTCCCTTTTCAATTGATATCATGTGATCTTTTAGGGCCATATCCCCGATCTCGTAAAGGTAATCAATTTGCACTTGTTGTAGTTGACTGGTTCACGAAATTTGTATTGGTTCATCCCTTACGTCAGGCTACCGCTCGTTCTATTGTGGATTTCTTAGAAAATCATGTTTTTCTTATTTTTGGAATACCTCAAATTGTATCTTGCGATAATGGTAAACAGTTCACGAGTCATTTGTTCAAAAATCTTATGGAAAAATATTCAGTCCAAAAGATTTGGTATAATGCTAACTTTCATCCCCAAATTAATCACACTGAGCGCGTAAACAAATCCATTGTCACAGCTATACGATCTTATAGTTATGAAGATCATAGATCGTGGGATGAAGAGATCTATAAAATTGCTCAAGCAATTCGGCTGTCGAAACATGAAGTTACCGATTTCTCCCCTTCCTTCCTTACCTTTGCTCGAAATGTACCTGTCTCGGGAAATTTTTATGGTATTATTGCAGAGAATGCAAATAATCAGGTTACCATTTCCGATAAAATCCACCGAATTCAGGATACACAAGAAATGCCTAAAATTTTCGAAGTGGTGAGAAAAAATTTGCAAACAGCATATCGGCAGAGTAGTCAACGTTATAATTTGCGCAAAAGAGATCATAGGTTCTACGTAGGTGATCGGGTTTGGAAGAAGAACTACCCAAAATCGGACAAAGCCAAATATATTTCCGCTAAATTTTTACCAAAATATACACAATGTACCGTATATCGCGTTATCTCTCCCTTAGTGTATGAATTAAAAGATGAGACGGGAAAAAACATTGGTCGATGGCACATAAAAGACCTTAAGGCTGGTATCTTGTCTGATGATGAGTGTTCTGATATCGATGAATCCGAATCAACCACAACATAATCATATTAAAATATCCTTCCTATTTGTTAATTTTTTTTTGTGATGTGTGTTGGTGTCTCGAATATTTTTTTTTTATCTCTCTTATCGTAGAGATTTTCTTTTTCTCTGACTATAAATTTGATAATGACTTAACTTTCTTTCCCTACTGATTAGTAAAATAGAATTCGTGTTCTAGGATAAAAAGTAAAGTAATAAATATCTTCCTGGCCGGATGGAATTCTAATCTGAGAATTATAATAGAAAATCCGTTGGAAATTTTTAGAAAATTTTCAAATATTCAATAAATATTATAATTTAGTAAATTTAAAATGCATAGTCAAATTAAATTAAGTTTAATAAACAATAAATCTTAATTATCGTAATTTACCTTAATTATCGTATCTTATCGTATCTAAGTGGACAAGGGATGAAACTTGTCTACTGTACTATAATATATTTTATAGTACTTATCTTTATCTTATCTTTGCAGACAAATAATGTCTTGTCTGTATTTATATACCGAAAGGGTATATAAAATTTTTTTCGGAAGACCATTGGCAATTTGACTTTGCAATTAGTTTAAATATTTGCTGATATATCATGGGATATCGAAAGTTATTATCTTAATTCATTATCTTAGTTATCAAATTTTTTTTATTATCTTAACTATCTTGAAATTTTATTATCTTAATGGTTTGAAATTTCAATTTCCTCAATTATCTTAAAATTTTCATTACCTCTTTGTTGAAAATTTTTAGTATTTTAATTGTTTTAAACATTTTTATCTACATGCTCGAGATATCAACTTACATTACAAAAATTATTTTTGCTTATCTTCATTCATTACCTTACTTAATATCTTCTCTACTTCATTTTTTTTGTATCTACTTGTTCATTGCCCATCTCTATCTATAATCATTCCGAAAGATTGATTTAGATATTTCACTTATAGACATGGATTCAATTTGTCTATATTTTATTGCATCCCTTTTCCCTTTTTGATATTTTTTTGTTGGATTTCTCAGCAGTGGGTGTTGAAGGGCTCAGAGCGGTCTGGAATGTGTTTCAGGGTTCAGCGTCGGGGGGTTAATCAGCCTGGGAGACAGAGGTGGCTGAGGTCTGCTGTCATTAGTTAAATCTACTTGGGGGGTTAGCTACTGCGTTTGTGCCAACATGGCTCACATATCGCTCTGAGGATTTTCCAACAGTACTGTTGTGGGATGCCGTTGTAAGTTTCAATTCCCTAAAATTTCAGCTTGACGGAAGCTATATTCTGTTAGGGGGTTAGATCGAGCCTCCTTGGACTTGTTGTATTAGCTGGTTCCAAAATTTTTTTTCTTTTTTTTGTTGTTCTTATTCTTTCATTTAGTTTATCGATCCTAGAAGCTTCTCTATTTAAGGAACGTTGTGTTGTATTGTCATGGTGTTTCAGGTTTGGATTTCGGCTGAAGCTGAGATTGAAGATCACGACGCGACTTAACATCTCTCGCGAGGTCCTTCTCATTAGGCGGAAGTCGATTTCTTGATCAGTGATGCTGTGGTGGTGCACATATCTGACCAAAAATATGAGTCGTTTTAGATTGTTTTTTTTTGTAGTTCATATTATATTATATTATAGTATAATATATTTGAAATTTTAGCTTGACAGGAGCTATATTCTGTTAGGGAGTGAAATTAACTTCCTTGGCTTTGCTCCAAAACTTATATTAGTAGTTTCTTTAGTTAATAATTTTTTATTGGGTTAAATTTATTGGATAAATTTTTTTTTGTAATAGTAAGAAAAGACGGACGTATATTGAATATAATAACACCTATGATAACCATATAATTTTTATGGATGATAATCAATGTATCTGGTGAGAAGTCTCTTTTTTTTTTCGTATCTTATCTCGTGACATTATCTTTGAGAACTCACAGATACAGTGATCTATCATCAAATCAAAGGTTGAATTAATTACCTTAAATATTCAATTTTCTTATTGATTTGTATGTGGGTACCTGGTACTTATTCCTTTCTTCTCAAAATTTACCATTCAAAGTTTTATGTATCTTTCTTTTTTTCTATTAATTAATTATTTGGTTCTTAAAATTGTTCCTTTTTCCTTCTTCAATTTGAAAATGTTTTTTTTAATCAGTGTTTCACTCTCTTCTGATAACACATGGTAATAGTTATGTGTTATATAATTTTCTTTTCATTCAGAATCATGAAATTTTTATGTTTTGCATTTATAAAAAATTTTTTTTTGTAAAAAAATTTTTTTTCCTGGTAGTAGGGGTGTGGAACGTTATATTTGACCACTATCATTGTAATATTTAAATATCTACCGGACGGCGAGTAGCCAGTCCTTTTTTCCTATCAACATGTGATTCTCGTCGAAAACCTGTAGCACCGATCGCTTCAAAAGGCAAAATTTTTACATTTAATGTGCGACGAATAATCTACGTTGGTGAGGGTCAGTAGACACTGATATTTGTCAAATATATCAATTCTTCTCTCCTATACAGAGAAAGAAATTAAGAACACACTACGGATACGTAAATTCTTTCTCGAAGCGGAGCATGTGAACAGGAGAGGAATATATAACGTATGTCGATTGCTCATCGCATAGTTCAATTTAATAGCGAGTAGTTAAAATAAGCTTTCTTTCTCCTGTGAACCATCAACCGATAAGGTCAAGAATTTTTAATTGTTTATCTTTATCTTTATCTTTAACTTTATCTTTCCTAAAGTGCATTCAATGTGAATGGTAAGTTGCATTTAAGTCTATGCTTTTCCTCTTATGATTTTTGCTTTTATATTTTTCCCTTCTAGTGATAAGCGCCAGATACACACATACAATGATATTTTTTTATCTTGTTCTTTTTCTTTTTCTAGTTTTTCTTATACAGGTGATAAAAGGTTCACATGTATATAGTTGAAGTCTTTAAAATATGTATATTTAGTTAACTAATTAATTCAATCTAAATACCAACTTAGAATATTATATTTCCGGATTACATTTTTTCATTACAATTTTTTTATCGCCTTCTGTGATTGAAATAAGTAGTAAAATTGAGTTTTTATATTATTTAGATATTGTTTCCTTGATTTCTTTGATGAATGGAAATAAATAAGATTTCCTTAATAATTAATACCATATCACATTTCTTCATTGCTTCTTTTGTTTTTTTTATAGTAAAATACAGGATATATTTTTTTTATGAACCACGTTCTTAAATGAATTTCTTAAAACACTTGTAAAACGAATTACTGCAGATATCCTGAATTTTACATGAAAAAGATTGTAACTATTTCTGATACAATGTATCTTTCTTAGCACTTACTAAGTACCTGGACTTACTGATTACCTGGACTTACTAAGTACCTGAAGTACCTGGACTTACTGATTACCTGGACTTACTGAGTACCTACTTACTTTGTTCCTGAAGTTACCTGAGACATACCTGAGACCACAAAACAGTCTGGAACCTGCCATCAGACACGTGGAAAATCAAGGGAAGTAACCAGTAACTAATTTTAAAACCAACGTGCTTCAACACAAAAAACCCATCAATTTTTTTTTATATTTTCTTGTGATATTTTTTTTAATCATTATACAACTTGTAAATTTAACAACGTTGTTCATATTCCTTCCCTTCCAACATTTCCAGGTTTGTTGATAGAGAGTGGTGAGGTGAAGAACTAGTCGACTAATATTATTCAGGGTGGCGCCCACTTACCTTTGTTGATTAACTTTAATTACATTTAACTTGATTTATTAACTTATTAAATTCATTTGGTTTCTTAACTTCATTTATTATCTCATTAACTTCAATACAACTTCAATAACTTAAATAAAGTAGGATTACCCGCGAACCGGTAAGACTACTCCCTGAATTAATATTAGTTTGGTCTCCGAATTCACACCTGAGGTGCTCTCCACATTGAGTCGCCGTTGCAATTTATCTTGCCTTATTATTTTAAATAAATAATAGGTAACACACAGCGGATGAATAAGTGGAAAAAAAATTGAAAAAACAGCTGTTTTTCAAACGCAAAATACTATTGCAATTTATAAAGCAATGTGAATCATTATTTGTCTCATAATACGTTATTTATTCACGAACTGAATGCAACAAACGCTGCTTCGATATCTTATTTAGTTTCTGAGTAATCTAATTGTTGATAAACATTGAGTAAAAGAAATAGACATTGTAAGAATAAAGACATATGCCACAAAAAATTGTTTAAACTTACAATAATGTTTCTAGACATACAGCTATCATATGCAATGCTTTAATCAACAGTTATTTCGGTTTAACTGACTCAGACGTAAGTTTAAAAAAGTGGTTAAAATTGAGATGGCTGTGCGGTTTTTCACTTCAATTAAAATCTGAAGAAACCCAATTGAAGGACTTGGAAAAACACAACTTTTGGCGTTTTGAATGTTCAATTCGGACCATTTAATCCCGAGTTATTGAATCCCAAACTGGATCAACGATTCTAGGTAAACGATTAAGAATCTAACGACAAAAAAAATACTGTCATGCAGGTCCTGAAACGTGAACTTTGCGTTCAGCCTTTCAGCTTTCATATTTATCATGGAATTTCTTAAGAATTTTGGTTTTTGGTGGAATAGTCCATATATATTTCCTGAAAATATTGCTTTTCAAATATTCAATAAATTATTTCACTTCTGTGATTTGTGGTGGAATGAATTAGTAGACCAGAAATCAATATTCTAGATGTATTTTACCGCGAAATTTAAAATTTTGAACTGTTTTTAAATGAGAATGAGAAAGGTTCCGGCAGGTCTTCTTTCATCGTCTGTCGACAAAGTAGCAAGTTTGGAATTGTGCAGTAATCCATTTAATAATTTCAACACCACTTTGAATGAACAAAAGATACCGTTTTATTATGATAATCTGGATAACTGAACAGTTTCCTGGAACACAGTTCCTGGGAAACACAGTTTTTTGGAGCACAGTATTTGGAGTTCCTATACAGTTCCTGGGAATAACAGTTCCTTGAAAGTCTGACTGTTTCTGGGTCACAAGTTCCTGTGTGACAGACAAGTTTCTGTGTGACAGACAAGTACCTGTGTGACAGACAAGTACCTGTGGGACAAACAGTTCCTGAATAACAGGAAGCTTCCTGAATACCGGTTCCTGTAGACAATCCGTAGTACCTTCATCGACATATTCATCAACACCATCTTCTTCTACAATATAATCTTCATTATCAACGTCATCATCATCTTCAAACAATTGTACTTGTGGTAAGTATTTTTTTTATCTGCTACTAACGCTTTTTTTGTCAACTTTAAAACCGTTATTATAAAAATTTTTTTACTCTGTTAGTTTTATTTATTATACAGAAACTTTAGGTTCTTTTTTTTAAACAGATTAAAAGTTAGCTGACCTTTAGATTTGATTTTCTTTCTAATTTTCTTTCAGGAAAGAAAATTAGTGGTGCCCTAAAATAACGTTTTCTCTTATTCTAGTTTTGCCGATATTAATTTGTTTTTCTTAAGATTGATAAGGTAACAAAGCCCTGCGAACTGGCTTAGTTTACCTCCAAATTTAATTGGTTAGTTAGGCAAGAACCTGCGGTATATAACATCATTTTTTTTCAACAACATTCAATCTCATTATTTGTTCCATTGGCGCTTAACGTCAAACAACATTTTGGTTTCAGTCCTTCTACATACTTCCCAGATATTTTTCATCACACCTACCTTCCATAACTTATCAACAACTGAATCAAATATGAGAGAGAATGTGCGCGGCTATTGGCGCTGTGATTCCGTGGGGAGGGCATGGCTGAGTATAGCTACAGCTGTAAGTATAGCAGATTATAGTATATGGCTAAAGGTTGAATCGTACCTGCATGTCGGTATTTTCTTTTTCGTTAGCTTGTTGATCGTTTGCCAAGAAGCGTTGATCAAGTTTGGCATTCAATAACTCGGGATTAAATGAACGTTCAAAACGCCAAAAGTTGTGTTTTTTCAAGTACTTTAAGTGGATTTTTTCAAATTTTAATTTAACCGCACATATATCTTAATTGTTACTAAGGTGAAATTTCAACCACTTTTTCAAACTTACGTCTGAGTCAGTTAAAACGACATAATTGGTGATTAAATTATTGCATATGATAGTTGTAACCTTCTTGTATGTGTAAAAACATTATTGTAAGTTTGAACAATTTTTTGTGGTGAGTATAATATGTCTTTTTTCTAACAATGTCTATTTCTTTCCATCAAAAATGTTTCTTACTGCTCTTACATTCACCTTTAATGCTAAACCGACTGAACTATGTGTTTGCTCTCCTGTTATTCCTCATCTAGACTGGATTTGATTGTTTTTATAGCTGGACTGTCAAAGCATAAGGCAATGGTCTTACCCTCAATCTCTTGCCTTAATATTTCTCATACTTAGTGTTGTATTGCTGCAACTTTTTCCTGGAATATCGTACTCAAGCTCAGTGATACCTTGCATTGACTTGATTGATGTTCATTAAATATTATTGGAATTGATGTTTAACCTCAGCCGTTCAATCCCTCTCACCCTTTTCTCTATTTTTACGATCATTTTTATCGAAACTGAAGCAAAACGCAAACGTGTAGTACACTCAACCTAACTTATTCAATTAAACCTTCCCTTTAATCCGCTCTTGACACCAACCATACCCAACCCGGTGGCTAAATAGTTTAAACGACTTGATCAATTTCCCATTTCGGAGAAATAATCACATCATTTAGAGCGTTTAATTTGATTGACCGTACCCGAAATTTCCTTAACCTGTTCCAACGAATTTCAAACACTCGGTGAATCATTCATTGGGGTTGAGCGGTCTTCGACAATTGATTGTTAAACATTAAACAATACGGCACTATCAATTTCACCATGCTGCTATCTATTCCCTAAATATTTCATAGAGGACTGAGTAGACTGTGGAAGTTGAGAAAAAAATATTAAATAAAAATAATAAGAACTCTGCTAAAAGAAACAGTCCATTGTTGAGAGTTATAGAACTTATTTTTTCGAGTGTTAACCATAGAATGAGGTTGGGAGGTTGAGGTTTTATCAACACTTTGTGCAATATTTGGAACGTACTTTATGCCTGCATCATTCAAATACGGGGTGGCGCATTAGAAACGGTCCACCTCAAATATTGTTGTGGGGGAGGTTTTTGCGGCAAACCCTGAGAAACGTCGATTTTGTTTTCGAGGGGCATTAGGGTCGAGTGGCACATAATTTTGAAGGTATTTCGATTCTCTCTAAAGACATGCTGACATTTTTGTGTCAAGTGTTAAAATTAATGACAAAAACCATATTGGAATCTCCGTTGAAGAAATCGAAATAAAAAGCTGAATCAATAATTAGGTATTGGGAATTCCAAAAACTAAATACTACAAATAAAATTAGATCTCATACTTTTTAATTATAACACATTTATTACTGAAATAGCAAAAAAAGATGTTTGTCAGCTATTTGCGTGATAAGATAATGGTGTTTAGTAGAATTTTACGGATACCTAGTTCTATTTTAGTTGAATTCCTTCATTATCTAGTTTAAAATAGATGAACCTAATTATTATGGTTCACACCACTGCAGAGAAAACTGAAATTGCTGCACACTATTTCTGACACAACGAGTCTGCACGGGCAGCTGCAAGAGTTTTCCATGAACGTCATCCCGGTTAAAATGTTAGACATCCCTACGTAATAAATTTAAAATCTTAGTTCATGGAGCCCGGAAATGTTCCTAACAGAAAACATGAAAGACAATATCCTGTTACTAACGAGGCTACACAGGCTGCACTTTTGGATTCCACTTCAAGCACGAGACAAATAGTAGCAGCAGCTACAGAAATTCCAGGTAGAATCACTCAGAGGGTCTTGAAATAGCATAAATTCCATCCCTATAAGATTTATCTCGTGCATGAGCTCAATGAAGACGATCCAGATCACCGTATCCAATTTTTTGAGGGCAGGTAGACAACCCCCACTTTTTATATTCGATATGCTTTTCTGACGAATGCACATTCTTTCTTCATGGTCACGTAAACAAACATAATTGCAGATGCAAATCCTGCAATTATGAGAGAAATACAAACACAGGCTGCACAAAAATTGAATGAGTGGGCTGGGATTTTTGGAAATAATATTTTTGGTCTGTTTTCTCTACCCTCAAATTGTGGAGATAATGGAAAACTATGATCAGATCCCAGAAAATGATTTTTTTTCTCAAGAGGATGGCGCTCCACCACACTATGCAGCTCCTGTACGAGATTTTTTAGATCAACATTTTCCCGCACATTGGATGGGGTTTTTCAAAAAGTGTTGTTCACAAAACGCTACCGAAGTCTTCAGAAGATCTAATCCACCGGATAACTGTGGCATGTGGTGAAATAACTCCTGTTATGCTACAAAATGTTCGCAACAGTCTTGAAGAAAGACTGTTTGGAAGTAAGCGGATAGCAATTTGGACACTTGTTTTGATTGAAACCTGACATCTTTTTTTTATTTCTTTTTCCATTTCTTTCACTGACACAAAATTGTTAGCATGTCTTTAAAGAGAATCGAAATACCTTTCAAATTATGGAAGATATCCATTCCTTTTCCATTCAATCAAATCATCAAATGACATCTAGAAAACCTTATCAAAAAGACTTTTTTTCCATCGATATCAGCTTGGAAAACAGTTTGAGGTTCCATGTCATTTGAAATCATTTCAAACGACCTTCAACCAAAACTGCTGTCGCCATTCAGTATGAAGCCCAGCTGTGAACGCGTGTTCTTCAAATATTTCATTATTTTTCCCCTTTAAAATTTCAGTGATAGGTGCCCTGGGGATCAGGGGGTTGGTAGTAATGTTACAACGAACGACTCAGCAGTTTTCCCCCTTGAAATGCGAATTGACGTGCTATGCCAAATTTTGATACTGTCATTAGTTTAGGCAATATTAAATACCGTTTGTCTTCAAATTGCCACCCTGTATACCAGGGTATACCCAAGTTATCGTATACAGGCAATAATATTTCGCTTATTTGACAGGATAATTGATAAATGAAAAAACTGCATTGAATGGCATTCCTCATAACTTATAAAAAAAATTTGTCCATTTGACAGCCCTGTGGTAGCTATCCCTCACTTTTTACCCTCACTTCCTGTATATGGTCATTGAAAATTGCGTGTCGTTCTATTTGGAATATGTAACGTTATATTTGGCCACTATCATTGGAATATTTAAATATCTACCGGACGGCGAGTAGTCAGTCCTTTTTCCTTACCAACATGTGATTCTCGTCGAGAACCTGTAGCACCGATCACCGCTGAAAGGCAAATTTTTACATTTAATGTGCGACGGATAATCTCCGTTGGTGAGGATCAGTATACTCTGATATTGGTCAAATATTTCAATTCTTCTGTCCTAAAGAGATAGAAATTAAGAACACACTACGAATATGTAAATTCTTTCTCGAAGCGGAGCATGTGAATAAGAAAGGGATATACAACGTATGTCCATTGCTCATCGCATGGTTCAATTTAATAGCGATTAGTAAGAATAAGCTTTATTTCTCCTGTGAACCATTAACCGATAAGGTTAAAAAATTTTAATTTATTGTGAGAGGTTCACCTCAAACTATTTTTTTTCTAAAGTGCATTCAATGTGAATGGTAAGCTGCATTTACGTATATGGTTTTCATTTCTGATTCTTGATTTTATATTTTTTCCTCCTAGTGATAAGAGCCAGATACACACATACAGCGATATTTTTTTTTATCTTGTTCTTTTCTTTTCCTAGTTTTTCTTATACAGTTGATAAAAGGTTCATATGTATATAGTTGAGGTCTTTAAAATATGTATATTCAGTTAATTAATTAATTAATCAAAGAAATCAAAGGAACAATATCTAAATAGCATAAAAACTCAATTTTATTTTACTACTTATTTCAATCACAGAAGGCGATAAAAAAATGTAATGAAAAATGTAATCCGGAAATATAATATTCTAGGTTGGTAATTAGATTGAATCTAACTGTGAAAAACAAGTCGACTAATATTATCCAGGGTGGCGCCCACTCACCTTTCTTGATTAACTTTAATTACATTCCTTAACTTGATTTATTAACTTATTTAATTCATTTGGTTTCTTAACTTCATCTATAATAATAGGTAACAAATACAACGATAGCACATACTTGGTATTTTTTTCAATCATTAATAACAAAAGCATCAATATTTCATGAAGTATGAGTTTCAACTAAAATGCCTCTGATGCAATTCAAAAAACGAACAGAAAATTACAGCAAATGTTCGAAATTATTTCCTGCAGATCCCTTGCAAGCTGCAAAACGTGTTGTTGTGCTGGCCCCGTCTGAATCATAGCTGGTGTAACGCTCCGAGATGCTTTACGAATGCGTTCTTCAAGATCCTGTCTCATGAAATAAAATACTTCAACCTAGAATTGCAACTCTCACGTTGTTAGCAGTGACTACTGTCTTGAAAGCCATCTGAAGTTCGGCCCGCAGGTACTATAAATTTTAGCGTAAATTTTAAATATCATATTGAGGGAGAATTTCACCTTTTCTGAGAATTAATTGACTTTACCAAAATAGCACAAAATGCAGCTGTTTACTGAAAAATATGAATCGTGACTGATAGTATTCCGTCAAATCTTGCGTCAACAAAAGTTTGCCAAATATTCTCTTATGTTCAGCCTTGATGCAAGACTACAATTTCTAGGTTGAAATATTTTATTATCTAGATGATCTCAAAGAACGCATTTGTGAAGCATGTCGTAGCGTTACACCATTTATGATTCAGACGGCCTGCACAAGAAAGCTTTTAACATGTTTTGCAGCTTCCATGGATTCTGCAGAAAATAATTTCGAACACTTGCTGTAATTTTTTGTTCGTTTTTTGAATTGTATTAGAAGTATTTCAGTTGAAATTGATAGTTCATGAAATATTGATGCTTTTGTTATTATTAATTGAAAAAAATACCAAGTATGTGCTATCGTTGTATTCCAAATAAAACGACACGCAGTTTTCAATGACAATATACAGGGGGTGCCATTTGAAAATGAAAAGTGAGGGGTAGCTACCACAGGGCGGTCAAATTTAAAACATTTAGTCATTAGGAAAGTTCCTAAATGGAGTTTTTTATTTATTAATTATATTGTCAAATAAGCGAGATATTACTTGGGACACCCGGTATTATGAAGCTGTAACATTATTCGAAACTGGAGAGACTTTATGAACAAATATGGGAATTTTCAAACCTGTACGTGGTATAGCTTTTTGTACTCTGTCGGCAACACTGCACAAGAATATCGTATTCGTAATGTCTCACAAAGACACCCGTGGAAGTATTCGAGTTAACGAGGGAATATTGGCTGTTTTAATGGCATATAGACGCAAGTGCAGTACCGAAAATATATTTTTCGATGTCACAACCGATAGCAATGTATAAGGAAGCAGTGAATAGTTTCCCGTCAGAACGACTGATTAATTTATGTATATTTCACTGCACTTTGAAATCGTATTAGAGATTCACTGCATCGCGACGTTTGACGCATTTATCAATTCGAAAAATTAAACACGTTTTAAATAAAACCGAAAAGTATAAAACCCATTACAATATCGTCTCGCTAAGTTCATCCAGATAATGTTGCGTTCGAGTTGTCTGGAGAAGTATAAATTAAGATAAGGTCGACAGTTTGTACTAACGAGCTCGTAGCCATGTAGATGAATTTTGAATTTCGCAACTACTTGAAGATGTAGGTAGTTGGAGACTCCGTTTCACGTAAGAAGAAGCCACTCGAAGCAGCAGTCGTATGCGCAAACATGTCAAAACCAGCGTCATATTGTAATATTGACCAGTGAAGGATTTACAAATTTTCAAGTATAGGCTGAATAGTTTTTGTCGCCCTTGCCTCAACAATTGTCATATTATGATTACATTATTTTTACAATGCAACAATTTCGTTGTAATTGCACGTAACATAATTTTTCGGTATATTTTTGAGCTAATCGAAGCTCAATCATGTATGGGCGGGGTAATGGGGTATTCAGTAAATTATTCATTATATTCCAATAAAAATCGAAAAATCATACACAAACCGTCCAGTTCGTAGCCTCCAACCAGTAGTGAGACTGGCATGTATGGGTGGTTAGTGGGAATAAGAGGGGCATAGTTTTTACACTTATAAAATGTGAGGGCGAAGGGCGCAGAGGCGAGAGGCAGATTACTGGTTGAGGGGCGGCGAACTAGCTGTTTTACTCTGTCTAGAATATGGAAGTTTGCTACTCTCGGAATGTGCAATGACAAGTGAGAAAGAAAAATCATCGACAAAATTTGCTGCCGACATCAGAAGAAAAATATTTTTGATTTCTATAAGAAAAAAAAATTCGTTCCCCAAATTTGCCGCCCCCAAAATCTGCTGCCCTAGGCTCGAGCCTACTCAGCCTGCTGGTAAATCCGCCACAGATATTGACACTTGACTTCATATCAGTAACGTAACGTTTTCACATTTTGTAGATTGATAGTATATTACGTAACGTGTGTGGTAAAAGAAGCATTTCACGCACGAATGGAAAAAATACGCACGATGCCGCGTAGCGGCGAGTGCGTAATTCCGTGAGTGAGCAAAATGCTTCACAACACGAGTTACGTACTATACTTTACCTACGACCTACTTGTATTTGTATTTATAAGAAGCATGAGAAATAACAGTTACATAATTAGAGGTGCTTGGTAAACTCCATCTCTATCACTCTATTACCAATGAAAGAAGCACATTAGAGAACTAACGTTTAATCATTATTAATATTATATAGTTGATAATCAAAAGTCCATTTTTCAATTATAATCAATAATACTTAGGGTCTTTTATAGTTAAACGTGGCCATATCGAATGTTTTCAAATAGTAATTTTTGAATAAAATGGTGACGTCTATTGACAGTTGCTAAGATGTTGCTAGGGAAGCCGTGCGATTTACTTTACAGCTGTGCGTTTTTTTTACAGTGCATAATAGACGTCATTACATTGATGCCGACTGTGTGTTATTGACTGATTACAGGGGGGGTCGTAGGTAAAGGTCATTTTAGATTAGACAATTTTTCGTGCAATATTTAGTCCAAGTCTTGGAACAATATTTGGAATAGATTTCTTGTGTGAAATATTGGCCAACCCTTTGTGTACCGACGGTACTCTGAAGTACCAGTAAGATTTAGGACACCCAAATACCGCAAGACGAATTTACTCAAATATTCAGTTTATTTTCTGGTTTTAGCAACAAAAACAACTAAGTAAAAACTCACAAGGCATGGTTTCCAAAAAAATATATTCCCATAGGTTTTACAATAATATGGTATACTTGCCGTAATATATATATTATGCGAACTTAAAGTTGTCGGCTCTTTGTTCGACTGCAATTCGATACACTACCGCCATGGTCTGCAATATAACTTTAAGGGGATATTACGTCCACTATACCTACAAGTACCCTTGGGATTCAGAATGATTGCCTAAATTGCCAAATCTAGCACTAGCAGGTGTGGAATAATTATATCGTCTTCTTTTATTTTGTTGAGTTCCTGTGTATTTTTGAGACATCTTATTACAGTTAACCAAACCCATCGATATCTCTCTACGGAAGGCTCTATATTTCCATTTTCTGCTTCGAAATCGCTGTTATTGTTCATATATTTTTGAGAAATTTTAATGCCAACCACGCAGTTTCCTTTTTCAACACGAGGTAGTTGATGCTGAATCCATTCATCTGATACTTCCTCGTCATCATATTCAATATCTGTGTCCTGTTTGTTGTCCAGGTCCATCATTAACTCATCCATTTCCTCGTCATTTTCGAGCATTTCCAGTAATTCTTTCTCTGACAAGGGTTTTTTATAACTCCAGCGCTTCTCCCTATCCCACGACAATGAACAAACATTATTACCTCATAAATCCCAACGGTACTCCTGAGTCCACTTATTAAAATCATATAAAATGTAATATGCATCAATACAATTGTCACTTTTTTATTTACGACATAACAACTTACCATTATTGTTCTCAAAAATAACGAAAAACTCACTTCAAACGTAAAACTAGACAAATTAAAAAAAAATTAAATCGCCTTAGTAACCACGATGGTTTGCAGACAACCGATAGTTGGCGGTATTTTCACTGACAGATGTCATGCGCAACGTTGCCAATGTATTCGAGTAGATACTTACGCAGGTCCTTCAAATACCCACAGTGATTAAGAACATTTCAATCGTAGGTTACGGAGATATTGGGATGAAAAGTCCTTGGACTTTGACGTACCGTTGGGAAAATCTCATCGCGTAAGAATTTGAGTCCTCGGTAGACAAAGGGGCTGTTTTAGAATATTCCAATTTATTGAAAAATATTTAGTTCAAGGCTCTGCGCAGTGATACAATTTTATGATAAAATAAATAATATAACCTTTTCAAAAATTTCGTTACTTATGGAACCAGAAAATTTTAAATATGTTTTAATTCGCACAGCTGCTCATGTCACTGAGCGAATATCAACATTAAAACAGAAGAAGTAGTGTTTTCCATTGTACAAACAAGCATGTTTTGAGATTTCCTCAATCAACATTTCAATATCTCGTTTATTTCAAGACATATTTTTTAACCACTTCAATACATAACCACAAATTATCAAGATTAACGAAATTTTCATAGAACATTTTCATCGTGGAACAGAAACACAAACAATAAATCGAATTGTTAAGAAAATAGAACATGTTTAATTTGTTTTACAATTTGACAGGGTAGACAATTTTCAATACAATTTTTAATTTTAGCTAACAATTTGAATTGTTCCAAAACTTGAACTAAATATTGCACATGAAATTATCTAATCTAAAATGACCTTTACACAATATAACAATACTAAAAATTTAGGTAAATTGGCAACCACTTGAAGTAAGTTTAATTTTTTTGGGAGAGTATTTCAAGTCCGATAATACAACTTTGGAAGTATGGACCTTAGAAGAGGATGCTGTTTTGACTCCCTCATCGACGCGAGTTCAGTAGCAAAAAGACGAAGAAGACTTCCTCATGTTTTTGACAACAAACAAAACAACTCTACCTAGCTAAGGGATAAATTTGGAAGCACACGCGATATTATATATTCAATGTAAGGTTTCTAAATATTTGCAATATCACAAATTTATATACCTGCTAACAGACTAAGTAATAATCTGATCTAATTTTGATGGCCCACCTTTTCGTTAGCTTGCTGCATCAAAGAGTTATTGATGACAAAAGGTCGCAGGCCCTTTCTCATCATCAACATTGTTTCGACCATATTTAAAGGCTTCAACCCACTACTTCACCATCTCGACCCTTATGATGTTTTATCCATGACTTCCACATATTCAAATATTGATTTTGGCGGTTTTCACGCCTTTGGCAGCCTGCAGATATCTTAAGATTCCTCTGGGAAATAGGACTAAAGGAGCTACTAGTTTCTGAGACTCTCCCCAGAAACTAAGTAGAAGTGAGGGGGCACAATAGATCTTTTAGGTCTCAGTGAATGTCACTCCAAGATACATACATACAATTCACCTGATATTTTTTCAACCCAATCCCCTTAATCTCTTCACCCTCTTCTTGTCAACCTTGCATATTATATTGGGTCAATTCCATACGATTCCCAACTGTAATTTGAGCATTAATTGA
>CAJUYI010000203.1:43654-74303 GCA_910591695.1 Galerucella pusilla | reverse complement strand
ATGGACAGCATACATAATTGTACATATTTCTAAATGCATAAATCAGGCTTATGCAGAACGAAGCAAAATACTAGCGGACAGTGAAAGTCACAGTATTCTGGGAATGACCTCAGACATGATGCCTCCAACAGTAAACTACGACCTGCCTCACACCGTCCTAATCCCAAATAGAGATGAATGGGTCCTCCGTAAGGATGAACTATTAAGAGCAGACAGCTGTTGGTACACAGACGGCTCAAAAACACCCTCAAGCTCTGGTGCAGGTGTATACGAGCGCAGACCTAGGACAGAAATTTCAACATCTCTAGGATTTTATGCAACCGTATTTCAGGCGGAAATTTACGCCATTGTTTTATGTGTGGAGAGAGTGGAGCAAGCCAATCTCATACATAGAACAATAAAAATTTTCTCGGACAGCCAAGCGGCTTTAAAAGCACTTAGCTCTCGCCGTGTAATGTCGAAATTGGTTTTAGACTGCCAAAAAAGACTCTCCTCAATAGAAGAACTCAATAAAGTATTGCTGGTCTGGCTCCCTGGCAATTCTGGCATGGAAGGAAACGAGAAGACAGACTTTCTTGCAAGGGAGAGTGCCGCACGTGTTTCTATTGGACCAGAACCTACAATTGGCATCGCAATAAGTTTTGCCAAACGAACACTAAATACCTGGACAGCAAGAAGAGCTTGAGACTTCTGGCATAATTTACCAGGATTGGTTCATTCAAAGGCTTCTATACATCCTTCGAAGTATGTCACCAAACAAATGTTAGACTATAGCAGGCATGACCTACGTTGTCTAACAGGCCTTTTAACAGGCCACTGTCATCTGAATCATCATATGCTAAAACTTGGACTGTCGGAAGATCCGACTTGCCGTCTTTGTTTGGAAGATGATGAAACAGCAGAGCATATAATTTGTGCCTGCCCCGCCGCGGCTCGAATCAGGTATCTGATGTTTGGCAGGGTCTCTCTCTCGCCGTCGGACCTGAAATATCATTCACCAAAAAAATAATCGGCTTTGTTAAGAAGCTGAATTTGTTTAGTGAAATCTGAATAGGTGTGAGTCACAATAGACTCTTGTGAGTCGCAGTGGAGGGCCTTATAGACCCACTCACCACAAACCTAACCTAACCCAACCTAACCTAACCTAAATATGCACAAATATTTCCATAATAATCGGTCAAGCCGTTTTCAATTAGATTATCCCTTCAAGCTCAAACTTTTCCCAGAATGGCGTCACAGTGGAACAGAATCTAAGTTTTCGATCAGGCCTATTCTACCAGATAATAATTTAGACCTGAATATCCATGTAGGAGGTATATCCACTACCTTTGTTAAGCAAGGTTTCACACTTTGAGATTCCTTTGAGAAAAAACTCTGCTGCTCCAAGTCTTTCATTCCATTTTAATGAATACTTTCACTGAGAAACCTTCTGGCACGAGATAGCTAACTTTGTTTACCAGATTTGATTCTTAGTTTCGGCTCCAGTATTACGAACTGATCTTGGTCTTCTTCTATAATAAGCAGTTTTAATATTTTTCAATAAATAGAGAGATACCGTTAGCGATAAATAATTTAATCGCACAGTTACACCAACAGCATAGCTTTTGTGGCGCCGTCTGAAAAATACATCGAAATGAATGACATATTATGATTTCCCAAGCCCTAAGACCCCTATCTTCAAATTTTCACGTTTGTATATCCAAAATCTTTCAATTTAGTGAGAAAAAACATTTTCGACATTTCAACTTTGCCACCTTGTATCTTTCTTATCATAAACATATTATCGAAAGAAGTTGTGTCAGATTGTAATATTTTAAAGCGGAGAATCTTCCATTCCACTTTGGACCATTACTTACGAACCACCCTGTATGGAGACAAGAAGATTTTGAAATGGAAGTAGACAATAGGGGCAATGGCACAAATTGGCACAATTGAAGTGCCTAGCTGTTAAGCAGATACCAGTTGGTGAGAAACAGTCTTTTACTCCAAACCGGTTTCCAATTGCAACTGTTCTTATTAACCTGTCAAAATAGCCGTTTTCCAGCATCTACACAACTCATTGATCAATGGCGAAAACTTCCACTTGCTAGACTGTCGTATGTCCTATTCAACTCAACCCATGGATATTTGTTTCTTGAGTACGTTGCTCTATTTATTATCTCGTGCATTGGTTTGATCATTATGATGCATAATAAAAACTGAGGTTTCGTGTAGAAGGAATGACAAATATGCTAATAAAATACAACCACTATTATGTGTCGAGAAATAACAAATTCAACGACATTTTAACCTTATTTTTATGGACTATAAAATTTCTCTAGCATTTGAAAAAACTCACTTAGTCGCATTAGAAATGGAAACAATGTTTACTATTTTGAATTTCAGTTTAAATCAACGTTGATACAACTTTATTTTTTATTGATCACACACTTTTTAATGTTTTGGAAGCCGTTCTGATGCCAGAAGCACTGCAGTCTATTGGCTTGTTGTACATTTATTCCACCCATCCAGTTATCCACGTACCTTCGAGTAAACGATATAGGTCCATTGGATGTGTGCCATATACTTCAGGTGGCACATTGGCTTCTCCGAAGATTGTTCTTCTTCTCGAGGTCAGTGCCTAACAGTCAGATAAGATATGGATTACGGTCTCGGTCTCCATGCCACAAAGTCTGCAGCTGACGTCCTCCTTATATAACGTTATTTTATGCAGGTGATCTTTCACCGGGGTATGACCCGTTAGATAACCTGTAATAATTCTCAGCTCATTCCTACTGATATCCAGTAGTTCTTCGGCCCGTTTTACACATGTGTCACCCATGAAGGTCCTACTGTGTACCTGCTTTGGAGTGTTCCCCCACTAAAGTCTAGGTTGGCTTCGCACCCATTTTTGTATTTGCCCTTGGACTACCTCCTTTGTGGTCCCAAGAGCTGGTTCTGGTCCAACATATTATGCTGTTGCTGAACCTCTTCTCGCGAGCTCATCACCTTGTTCGTTTCCATAAATACCGTTATGTCCCGGTCTGCTAGTTTATTTGGTTCTTTCTGGAATTCTTCTACCAGTCTGGATGTTACTTTGCGGCTATTTAAAGCTGCGGCTGACTGGCTGTCAGTTAGCATGTTTATCCCATGAGTGTCAGTCCTATGTTTGTTTATTCTGACACATTCTAGAATAGCATAAATCTCTGCCTGAAATACAGAGGTATGTTCTTCTAGTGAGAGGAAGCATCTTGTGTTCCTTATTTCACTATACACCCCTGCTCCTGTCCCATCCCAGTCTGTGACCCATCTGTGTACCAGGTCTCTCCCCTGGGAAACTTCAGTCTGCTTGGGTCTTGCCACTCTTTCTGTGAGGTATTTTTTTTATATTTAGGACTGGGAAGAAGTTTAATGGCCATATAGTCTGTCTTCGCATCTAAAATGTCTCCACTTATGATATCTTCAATGGATATGTGTCCTGATCTAACTATTTTGCTGCTCAGGTTATTTTGCTGCCTGAATAGTCCCATCCTTCCTTCCCCCATTATCACGAGGTGTAATGGAGGAAGGAGGACACACTTCACTTATATATGACAACTTCCACAGAAAACTGTGATTAAGTGAAGAAAACTAAGCTGTTGTAGAAAAAAACCTCTCCAATCAACCTCACCGTAAGAATAAATCTATCGTCTTAAGATGTATACCGGTTGAAATTCGTTTTTATATAAAATCGATCGTTCGAAAGGGTCACGAGTACAATTAAGTTCAACATCGTAACGGCTCCTCTTTTCTACAAAGTTGTTAATCACTGTATAAATACCACCATCGTTTACTAGACGTCATTGTTAGGGTAGCTTCGTAGGGTCATTTATATTCATCCTTCATAACAATGACGTAGTTTAGCGATTAGATCGCTCTGCCCCCGAAGAGATGAAGGTAGAATGTGTTTTTATTCGGGAAAGGGGGGGAAAGGGGTAAAATAACGCCGTGCAAAGTAATATTTTGATTTAGGTACGTCGTCGGGGGAACCGTTTTACAGCTTGCCGTACAAAATGTACAATATTAAGGATTTCGAACAGCTTAAAAAGGAAAATTGTAGGACATCCGGATTTCACGTGAATGAACTTAATGTGTGGAGATAATGCGAATTATGTTAAAGTTTATTACTTATACAAATTCGCTGGATCTTTATCAAATTAAAAATAACACGAGGGTGATTTTTTGTTTGTGGCTGCCACGTTAACTTTTCAGAAAGGTCACTTTGACATGTTTATAAGAATTATTTGAGAAAAGAAAAGATAATTGAGAATGGTTTTCCACCATAATATGATATTGGAAAAATACACCTGTTTTCAAAATAAAGATATTCCATAGGTACTATAGTGGTGGGGTAAAATTGAGCAACAGTTTTCTCATCAGAGTAGTTCACGCCCTTCGTCCTACGCTTAAGCCTCGGTTGACATTTATAACTTGATATTAGTTGGGCGCTAGCCTCTCCAAAAGATGCCTGTATGAGACCCTTTTCAAGGGTGGCTCGACCTGTTTGTGCTGCACTAGGTATGCCAGTGGGTTGTCAGACTATACGAAGCCTTACTACCTTTTACTAATTAAAAACTTACGTTGAACGAACATATTTTTCTACAGCTATTATTGCCGGGTGAATTAGAAATTGAAATGAAAAAAATTTGAGGTCCCAACATTTTATGATCTGCATATTACTAATCCCATATTAATACTCACAATTTTGATTCAAATGATTAATTTCTTATGTTAAAAATAATGTTTTTTTCCACTACTAGCTGTGAAGTTGACAATGATTGCTTCTTCTAGCCAACTGAGGAGTGGAATTTCTTTATTAGTGGTTAATGATTTTTTATTATTAACCTAGGTCAATAATAAACAAATAATTCAAATGTTTTGATAATTCAGGGATAGTAGTTCAACAAAAACTTGTGCAACATAATTTTGTATACCCAGGAGATTGTTTTCAACACATTTGCTGCTTGAAATTACCTAGCAGGATGAAATTATTTAAATAAAAATACCATTAGCTCAAAATTCGCGCGTAACCAAAAATGACTGATGACATAACCTCGCACCTTATTCCGCTCGGGGCAAAGCCCCAGGCGAAATAATTTTGGTGCTCGGTCAATAATAATAGTGTTCACCACCTTCCCTAGTAGCACACTTCGTCATCTTGACGTATTTTTCAAGTCATTCCCAGGCATACTCTACGTCATATTGACCATCCAATGACGTCAAAATGATCTTAAAAAGACGGCACTTTGTCATGTCCAAAATGACGTCATACTGACGTCGTAGGTAGAAGCCATACTAACGTCGTTGATAGGAAAATAGTTCTTGTCATTGAAAGTAACCTTTAGTAGTAGATACACAGGTTTAATAAAAAGTGTGTACTACTCTTTTTTGACTAAATTTGCCTTAAAATAACACCATAAATTCATAATTATCAAATATTTATTGCAATATCTTCATAACGTAATACATCCAAATATACTGGGAAGAAATCCAACTCTTTTATTTACTGCGATATTTCATCAAAAAATATTTCTCTGGGAATGCGATTAAACAAACAATTGTTGTATAATATACTATTATCTAACTATGACGTAGAAAATAAAATATGCTACGTAATAAAAAACATCTCCACTATTAAATTAAACGGAACCAATCAATTATTAAATATAATTTGGTATTAATCACAGCAATTTAGGTGAAAACATGAGAATTAAAAGAAGTTTTGTCTTGTCCGCTTTACTCTTGGCAATCAGAAGAAGTTGGCGTTGTCAAAATGAAGGGAAATGACATTGTTTTATGGTCGGGGTTGGGGATTGAAAGTGCAACGTTGATCGTGAATTTGCGATATAAATTTAAAACAGGTCGATAGACATACAGACACCTTGGAGAGGAAATGATAAAACCTTAAGAACTACTCAAAATACACCCTATAAAGAAGACACGAATATTCTGGAATGGAAGTGATACAAAGTCTTAATTCAAGTATCTAGGCCGTTGAACATAACCCAAAACGAATGACGTTGTAAAGAAGTTTAATTTGTTGGAAGTCGCAGTGGAGGGCCGAATATACCCACCCACTACAAACATAACCTAGTACTCGTATAAAGTTCAAATATTCATATAGCTTCAGCTTGAAATAAAGCTTCTTATACAAGAACATAAATTATAACGTTGAAATATTTTGAAGATGTTAACAATTTTGTTTTATTTCAGGTAAAACATCACTACCAGAAGGTGGTAAGTCGACAATTCGAATCATTTGAATATTCAATATGTATGTGTTTTCGGAGGGATAAAATACCTCAACACTTTAAAATGCGTTAATTCAACCATTATATAATAGTGGGAAAAACACTGAAATTGCGATTTATATACCTACCCATATCGCTAACCAAAACTTCTCGAGAAGTTAGTTAAAATACGGTTGGTTTCATATTTAGATAACAGGAGCACCCAAAATATAATTGCCAAGTTGGTAACGCGTATTTATAACGCAGTTGATACTAGCAAAGATTTTGACATAATTAATCATGATCTTCTGCTGGAAAGACCTGAACATTCGGGAATTAGAAAGGTGGTTTCAAATTTGCTCAAAAATAGTTTTTATAACAAAAAATAGAGTGTTATACTGGATAGTGTCACAAGCCCAGAAGAAACAGTTACCTGTGAAGTTCCACATGGTACCATTCTTGGTCCAGTTTTATTTTCAATGTATCTGTATCTGTAGAGTAGGGAGGGTGAGTGTGTAGGCTCACAGCACTTAGGCCACATGTGACCCATTGTACATCCTCCCGAGAAGTTGTCCTAGGTCATTGTCCATCCTGTCCTTCTCAGGAAGGTGGACAGGTCACTAGGAGACATCTCCTTTATATCGGCAGGTGTAGGCAAAGACTCACCGAACACACACTCTCTTATTGACGATAACTCCGGACACTCGCATAAGACATGCCTGACAGCTTCATCTCCCTGTTCACACATCGTGCATAGAGGTGTGTCCACTAGCCCCATAGTATAGAGGTGTTTCCTTAGTTGACAGTGACCAGTCAGAAATCCTACTGTTAAACGTAGGTTTTTCCTGGTCATCGCCAAATATTTCTTCGGCGCCAGCTTCCCAGGGTCGCCCAGGGTGATCCTGGTAAGATTGCATCCTTTGATTCCTTCCTATCTCTTAAGTGATTAGCATGGGTGTAACGTTTGGCTAGTTCCGCAATTGTCGAAGTCGTTAGCCCGTAGGTGTCACTGGGTCCTTGAATTTTTAGTCCAGCGGCTTCCCTGGCTGAAGAATTGCGATTTCCTTCACTTTTGTCGTGCCCTTCAACCCACCTCAGGATAATATTGTTATCTGCCGAGGCGTCAGCTAAATCTTGGTGGCACTCTAGTACTAGCCTCGATATAAAACTCTTTGTCTGTTCAAGGCTAATAGGGCTTGTCTACTATTAGTGCAGATTATTATGTTTTTGCCAGTATTCCTCTTCTGGTTAGTTCTTTTGTGGCAATTGAGATATCAGCCAGTTCTGTTTGAACCACGCTGGTATTGTTTCCCATTTCCCACTTAATCTTTAGGCTTAGTGCTCTCGAGTAAACTCTACATCCTGAGCCTTCTTTCATTTTTGAACCATATGTATATATGCGTATTGTATTTGCAGCATCTGGCTCCGTGTTTTGTTTTATTCGAATTTTGTAGGGTTTGTTAAACAAAAACCTGGTTTCAATTGCATCGTTGGTTGCCTGCAGCAGAGGTAGCGCAGTGAGCGCTTCCTGCCATAGGCTTAACCTCAATTGGCCCACTCCTACTTCGGGGTTTACACCAGCCGTGCGCAATCGTACCATGGCCATTAACGCAACCTCCTTGACGTGCAGGACCAGTAATTAGTTCTATTGCTGCGGTTGGTGTTGTTCTTATGGCTCCTGTGATGTTTAAACAAGACATTCGATGTATTTGATATTTTCAATATATATCAAACCTTCTGTAAGTTCCTTGTGGCATTACTTATTCTTTTTTCTCTTATCCTTTGGGAATCAAACCACAATTGTCTAGTTGTCATATTTTTTTCGTTGTGTCAGATAGGGACCAAAAATTATTTTATTGCTAGTTAATCTTGACAACGGTAGCTGAAACGCTACCGAAACGTCGAAATAAAAAATAAAAAACATTATTGTGATTTCATTCCCAAAAAAATAATAGAAAAAAATATATTAACCCGTTACTAGAAATGACACTATTATATAAACATTGAGAATATAAATTTATAGATGGTATCATCAGTAATGGGTATATTTTCAAATTCTTATTTAAAAAGGGATGTTGATAATAATTATTTGGAAAATATATTTTATAAATTTCACTTGTGTCGTCAAATAATATCATTGGACAAAATCGGTGTACCACCCATTGATTAGATCTCTATCAATTTATGGTATAATAGGTTGTGAGGTATCAGGAATACTAAAATAAAATCTGTTGGGGTGAATCAATAAACAAATTATGTACTTGAAAAAAAGAATTGACGACTCTACTGAACGCTTATATAAATTAATGCCGTTTTGCCAGTTTTGGTGTATATGTTACCGTTGGAGTATGTAATGCAGTTGTTGCTTGAAATAACTAACTTGAAATAACTAATCATGTCCGTTGAAGTGTGTAATATGTTATTAATTTGACACTTCAACTAGTTATTCTTTGAAATAAATAGGTATTCTATTAATTAACTAATGAGAGACAGTTGAAGTGTGAAATTAACAAATAGATTTGGCATCACCTTTTTCTCTGTCAACTTCAAGCACTTGGATACGGACGGTAAATCCCACAGATGCTTCAGAGAAAGAAGAACAAATTTTGTGCCAAACGGAGTTTCGTAATATGATGCAATATCTCCATTATCTATTAAATTTTCATTATTTTCTTTTTTGTATACAGGGTGGACGGAAACTCGAAGCTGTCATTTTCTTTCTTCTTTTAAATGGAACACCCCGTATTTTATAGCATAAATCAAGTCTTCGATTATGGACATTTCCGCGATTTCAAATTATTTCATTTCGCCCTATCTCCACGTCTTTGTCGATGGAGCAAAATTATATTTTCCTTTTTCCATGGAATTCTTTTTTTTTTGTTAGATCTTCTTTGAGAAACTAGTTTACAAAGCATTTTTTGCTCTTTCCATCTAACGCAACGATTCCTGTTTTCAAAGCCGGCAAACATCAGGTACATCAAGTACAGCTAACGCCGAGTTTCTTTTAAATTAGCCAATTAAAATCTCCAGTTTTTTATCCTTCACTCACTTCTTTACGTCTTTCCATTCCCTAAAGTTGACCAATGGTATTTGGGTGCTGGAATACATGCATTTAAAAACTTTTATTTCCATAAAACTCTCGAAATATTTTAAAAATTGGAAAATTATTTCTCCATTCATATTATTTACCTCAAAGTTGTCGTTAATAATATTCCATACAAACTTAAAGCATTTACTTTGACATTGAAAAGACCGCAACGACTTTGATTAATGAAGTAGGTAGTTCTTCATTCAACAAATTAATGCCACAAAGTTTCTGCCAAGTTTTCATTCAACTTGAAAGTAATTTTTATATTCCTCGATTATTGAGTTATGTTATCAAACAATTTAAAATTTCCCACCAATTATATTGTAATTATTAGTCAAAGTATACAAAAAACTTTCCCATTATAATTTACCAGCCGAAATAAACACAAAGGATTACAAGGACCTTCACAGTTGCTTAAAATTATTTTACAAAGCATAAATATATTCCATTTACTTGAAATTCCGTGACCAACCCTTTTCTACTAATTCGCAATGTGAAATATTAATTACAATACAAAATATATAGTCATAGTTTCACCTAATGCATCAACACTAACAGGTGCGTTGAACTAAAATGTTTGCCAGTAAAAACAACTGTATGTTCATTATTTACAAAGTGTTAATGAGATTATGTATTTATGGACCGATTTCAAACATCATCAAACTCATCAAACAATAAATAAAATATATTTATGCAATGTCCATCAAAAATTAAACGAAAAAGGTGTTTTTCACAGAATATTCAGTCTATTTAATGGGTTTTCGGAGGTTCTGCTTTTTAAATAATAAAGTACAATAATTTCAACATTCAAAAGCTCGTAAAAATGGTTGGCATACTCAACAATATACACTCCATACTGGTATTCAAATATGTGACCTCGAATGGTACATTTGTTATTTTCCTAGCCTGATAAATTTTCCGAGTCATTGTTTAACTATATCATAATAAGTACAAAAGTATATAGTACTTCCTCTCGGAAAACTGTGTTTCAACGTTATTAGAGTACACGTATCGTTTCACTCCACTCCTCACCGTTTCTATTATGCTCAGTTCACTGTGATAAGCATGGAGATACTCTGTATTATCTCCATGATAAGGCGGACGTCTCAAGATTGAATATCGATGCGGTATTGTTCATACCACTTAAAGTCGCTCAGAAAACGAATGGAAAATACATGATTTTAAATAAAAATTATAAAACCGAAAATTCCCAGAAAAAAGGTAGAACGTGTCGCGGGACACACGGTAGGAACTTTAGTTCCTTCTAAGCAAAAATTATGTAATACATCTGACGTTATAGATAAACAATTCGCATATTTCTAGGTGGTCGAGTAGTAGGCAAACCAGACTCTCACGCGCTAGACCCGGGTTCGATTCCCCGTGAAAAAGTTTTTTTATTGTTAATTTTATTTTTAAATAATTATTCTGCTTGATATTAATAACGACAACAGGTAGACGTTTGGAATATTTAGCAGAATATTCATTATTATAGATAATGGTACGGTACCCTCCATGAGGGAGTCCGACTGGCAACCCCTACTTATAACAGCACCGTATATTTAAAAAGGGAAACCGTAGCATTATACAAATTGGACATACAAGAACTGTACGTTCACCACACAAAAAATAGTGGAAACATTAAATTGAATTGTTAAATTTTTAATTTGAAGTTATAATAGGTACAGTTTATAGACATTTTTTTTTCTAGATTTTTTCTCAGGTGGGTCGTAGAAAAAATATGCTGTTCGACTCGTGTGGATTGTCCATGTCGCACTTGAACGATTGAGCACTCCGCCTACGGCGTCGTGCTCAAGCTTCGTCCTCGTGCGATATGGCCATCATATCCACACTAGTTGCACAAACTACTATTTCTATCAAAATATGCCCTTTTACAACCTGTCAAATGTCAAATCAATTTATCCATCCATTATAAAGTTATCGAATTAAAACATTCAAGTTTTCAAAATTTCAACACCCAGTATTTCGAAAAGTAATGTGCTAGACCCCTTTATCCTCATATAATTTTGTCCAATTTTACGAGAGGAATCTACATCCAAACGTTGTAATTACCCTTAACGTTCGAGATGCTTATACCATTTTTTGCGCGATCGCATTGAAATAAATTCCGAATAAAATAATTCAAATTTCTTCGAAATGAACGAAATGTCAAAAGTGACATTTATACTTCTCGATCGGTTTAAAATATATTTTGCATTTTGGTGAAATTGTTTTTATGCTATTTATTACTTTTCGACGTCTGAACGGTTAGTAAATCACTTACCGACGTGTTAAACTTAGAAACCAGTAAACACAACCTACCGTCCTGACAACGGATGCTGTAAATAATTTATTTATTTATTTATTTTATTACAGAAGCAAACAGGTTTCCCTTATTCTATGCAACTGTGGTTACAAAATATAACTTAATACAACGCATGCATATTGCTTATGAGACAAAAACGACTGAATGTACACATAAGACTAATTCTCTAACATTAAATCTGCAATAGATATTTTAAATTGACTCAGAGTAATTCCTAGCAGTCCAGTGTCTAGATTATCACTTAAGCTATTGTATAGCTGACATATTTTATCTAGCGAGTTTATTGAAGGTGTTAAGAATAAATAATTCCTAGGACGGGTTCGATGATAGGGTACGTAGAAATTTAATTGACTAAGAAGATCAGCTGAGCCTATTAAATTGTTGCACAATTTATAAAGAAAAATTAATTCTCGACGTTTTCTCCTGCATACTAATTTGTCAATACTAAACTCTGACCTTAATGGATCATAAGACTCATATTTAGGAGACATCTTGTGTTTTTTGAAATAGATATATTTCACAAACTTATTTTGTATGGCTTCAATTTGGCGACTCAAGCTTAAATTAATAAGTGAACTCCAAATAATGCTACCAAACTCCAACTTGCTTCTTACAAGCGAGTTATATATACTTATAATTGACTTAATATTAGTAAAAGCATAGGCAGTACGTTTTATAAACCCAAGTAATTTATATGATTGAGAAACAGTGTTAAGTATATGTGATTTAAAGCTAAATTTACCAGTGAATAAAATACCTAGGTCCGTTATTTCATTTACTCTCATTAATTGAGTATCCCCCATTGCATAATAAAAATATCTGGGGTTTTTTTGGCGACTGAATGTTAAAACAACACATTTGCCAGTGTTAAAAGGTAATTTATTAGTTAGCGACCAATTATATATTTTATTTACGTCGTACTGTAATTGAAGATGATCATTTAAGTTATTCACTTTTGTATAAATTTTTAAATCGTCCGCAAACAATAAACACTCAGATGTAATTAAGGAAGGCACTTCGTTTATAAAAATCAAAAAAAGTAACGGTCCTAGATTAGATCCCTGTGGTATACCAGATTCCACCATAAATGCCTCAGATTTCTCACCCATGAAAGATACATATTGCCACCTATCACTAAGATAAGTTGCATAAAGTTTTAGTAAAGGATAGCTCATTCCCAGTGAATTTAACTTCCTTAAAAGTATATCATGGTTTACTTTATCAAAAGCTTTGGCGAAATCTGTATATACCACATCAACCTGTTCCCCTTTATCTTGTGATTCAAGTACATAATTGGAGAACGTTAGCAGATTTGTTTCAATAGACCTCTTATTACAGAAGCCATGCTGTTGATTACATAATATAGTTTGAAAATGCGAATATAATTTATCATATAATATATATTCAAAAATTTTAGCGCTACAGTTTGCTATTGCTATCGGCCTGTAATTACTGAACTCGTCCCTAGGGCCTTTTTTATGTATCGGAGTTACCTTTGTGATCCTAAACGCCTTTGGAAAGTAGTTATTGTTAAGTGATTTTTGTAACAAAATTATGAGGGGGTATGTAAGATAATCACGACAGGCTTTAAATATATATCCCGGAATTCCATCAGGTCCAGCTGAGAACTTTGGTTTAAGCTTTTTAAATGCAATGTGAATATCTTGAACAGTGATCCTAGTAAATTGTAAACAATTGAAATTTGAACTATAATTATCTACAGAATTCAAAAAAGTCAGATGGTAGGTAGATGAGCTGTGTTCATACACCGACTTAAAATAGTTCGCAAATTCGGCTGATATTATTGATTTATCTGTAATATTAATACAATTGTTATCAGGATTCTTGAAACAGTAATCTGCTTTATTATATTTTTTGTTATTTTTCACAAAATTCCAAAACAAATTGGGATTATCGTTAATGCCGTCTTCAATGTTACGGATGTATATGTTATTTTCTTCCTTAATTTTATTTTTTAACAGAGTTCTTAGTCGTTTAAATTCATTTGAGTGATATTCAGATTTTTTTTGCATTTTTCTGTGATATTCCTTCTCTTGTAATAAACGGATTATATCTGGAGTAAACCATGGAGGGAATTTGGTATTTTTGATGTTACTAGATTTAAATTTAGGTACACAAGCATCGAACATTTTATATAGTTTATGATAAAAGAATCCCTTAGTAACTCGGAGAGTAAATCAAAATTAGCTCTCTTAAAATTATATTGATATGTTAGGTTGTTAATTTCCCGAAATGTTTTGCAATTTTTATCAATATTAATCGTAAGTTGAAGAATGGGGTGTTTTTTATCCTCTTTGGTCAGAGGATATTGATTCTTTTCCACCGACATATCGACATTACACAATACAAGATCTAACGTTCGCATATCTTCATTTAATATATTATTTAAAGATTTTAATTTCAACGTATTCATTAATTCGCATAATGATAAAATTTTATCTGAAGTAATGTTTTCCCATTTAAACTCGGATCCATTTATGTTGGGTAAATTAAAGTCACCCATTATTACAAAATAAGTACTGGAATCTATTATGTTATCAAGCTGAGAAAAAATTTCGACAAACGCTATATAATCATCATTTCGTGACTGAGGTGGCAAGTAAATATTAGTTAAAATTATTTTGTTACCAGAAATATCAACTTCGATAAACACAGCCTCCAAATCCGTATCTACACTGATTAACTTAGATTTAAATTTCTTGTGCACTGCAATTAAAACACCGCCCCCTCTTCTTTTACCCGTTTTTGTAAAATCTCTGTCCTTCCTGTAAACTATATATCTGTCGTCGAAAAGTTCGGAATCAAATATATCTGAATCCAACCATGTTTCCGTAAGAGCTATAATATCGTACGTTTCAAGTAGTAAATTATGTTTAAATTCAGTCGTCTTTGTCCGCAAACCTCGAACGTTTTGATAATACGTTTGAAGTTTCATGAATAACTCTTAAAGTATAGCTCCCTAATAAAAAAAATAAAATAAAAATACAGTACATAAATTGCATATAAGATAAAAATTGAGAAAATGTAGTATAATAATAAAATAAACAAAAAAGATCAATCGCGCAAAAAAAATTATGGAAATAATAGTAAAAATTCATCCGAACAAATTCAAGTAGATCACCAGCACTGCGAATACCAGCTTTGCATAGAATTTCAATGTAGCATCGGTGGTTCAGTGGTAGAACGCTCGCCTTCCACGCGGGTGGCCCGGGTTCGATTCCCGGCTAAAGCATATGAATTGCTGCTTCGTAAACGAGAGAGAGACTCAGGAGAGAGCACATGCACGCAAGCAAGGCACATAACGAAACAACGTAACGTAACGGTCAGATCTCTTGCGTCGCTACCCACGGTCGCTCAAACCTAACCTGACGTAAAGAACTGAAGTTCCAAAAATAGAACAACTCCCAACTAGCAATTCGACATCGTTAGCGAACTAATATATTTTATAGTTTTTTTATTGACGCTTCGTAAAAACTTTTATATTTTATAAAGTAATAATTCACGATAAATTTGTTACGCTTAACTATTCGGTCAAAAAAATTGTTTTGAAAATGTTTTCACAGCAAAATTATAAAATAAGAATAGAATGAGTTCTAGAGCTATTTTATGAACGTTTATAAAATACTTTCCATAGAATATTAGCTCTGAATGATACTTTGCTCTAAAAGCATTTTATAATGGTTCGTTATGGAATTAATTTATAAAAGCAATAATAAAACTGTTTCGCAATGAACATACTTACTGATAATAAAATAGTTTTTCAATTGTTATTAATAAAAGTGGATTGCTTTCTGCAGCAGACTGGTATAAAAGCGTGTGATTATAAAATTGCTGTTTTATAGTTTTACAAAAAACAGTTAAAAAACAAATATGTTGCATAAGGAGGTCTTCTAACATTTAAAATGTTGACACAACAATAATTATAAGGCTGTTATAGAATAGCTTTCAGTTTTATTTGGTCTGATTATATTTTTTGTTTGCACGTACAATCAAAATGTCGTACAGTAGCTGGAACAAAAATTAAGAGAAGTGGTACATTTCACAGAAAAATTGGAAGTATATATCATAAGATCGTAAGTGATTTACAGATAGAAAGCACTAGTGGTTCTAGCTCTAACAATTCTTCAGAGACCTTGAAAATTAGCAATCGAAATGATCATACCCCAACAGAGGAGACTGATAGATTAATATTACTGAATGAAAACAGTATACTAAAAAACTAGTTAATTACAGGTTAAACTTATATGTGATTTACTTTTTATACCGAATACACATCTGCCTAGACAAATTCTGTTTGATTTTCTCAACAGCTACATACCATAATTGTCCTATTTCGGACAATTTTGTTTTATAAATATCGTATAAGAAAGTGGCTTTGTGAGGTTGCGTAAGCGGCAGGCCATATATTTAAATGATATTTTTTCGTGTCTATCGTCTATTTTCATATGCTGGACTAGCTAGTTTATAATGTAGAAGGTCCTTATGAACTATTGACCAAAAATTGAAATATCATTTTTTTTATAATTAAATAATATTTCAAATTGTCCCAATTATAATAATTCGGGAGGTGCGTTAAAATTTTATTGGAATTGTACCATAGTAAATTCAATTTCGCATCACATCTGCTCCACGGATGGAATTTTTCGAGTCAATATTATCACTTTTAATACCGAATCAGCCATTTGTCATTTATTCTATTTTCGCTATCATGTAAACAGATTTAAGTATCTCTCTTCAACAACTAACGAGACAAATTGCATATTCACAAACAATTTTCTGTTGATAAGAATGTTGAAAAAATATTTTTATCGTGTAACTATCGACGCTCGTAGCAAAACGTTTTTATAACGGTTCCAAAAAAGTCCTTCAATAGATTCTTATTAGACATTTATAAACGTTCTAAAAACCGTTTTATTATAGCAGCAGACAACATCTATAGAGCATGTTTAACATGCGATTTGTTTTATAATCTGCGCCAATTCCATGCTTATAAGAACTATAAAAACATTGTAAAAGTGTTTAAATAAAACAGTGACAGTTTTATAAAATGGTTCTGTAAACGTTCTAAAAGCCATTGTAAAAATTAAATTGCTAGTTGGGCTTCCTATAGAGAGTATTTCCAACTATATCTGAAATTCGATATCTGGGCAATTCGTCATTAAGCTTTAGGAGATAAGTGGTGTTGGCGACGAGCTCAGACTGTAAGTTTTATTTATTTTTACCATGATTATCTCTTGCGCTACTACTAGCTTCTAAAACTAATAATGTTTTTCCACAATGGTTACGATAACTGTGTCAAACCGCTGGAATTATTGACTATAATCAAGGAGAAACTACCAGAAAAATTTATAAAGTGAATGCTAGTCACAAAGTATGTTGAAAGATAATTTATTGTGTCCGTACCATGTCCAAAATTTGCTCTCTAACGACTATCAAGTCCGTATGCAGTACTGCTAATGGATTTTAAGAAAAATCCTAATTTTGATACCACTATTTTGTTAACAGATGTAGCCAACTTCTCAAGAATGAATAATCTAATAACCTGACTTGGGCTTATGTACATCCATAAGCCCAAGATGTAGCATGGTACCAACACTCCTTTTTGATTAATGTTTGGATTGCTAGTATCCACGGTGAGATGTCTTCATTTTCTAGAGAATGAACTTCTAGTTTATGTACCTCTCAAATGACTAATGCTTATAAAGGGAAAATGGGAAATACCTGAAATTATCAGCTAAATCCAAGGCTGTATCAATCTTTTGACAATGATCAAATCGACAAATACATTCTTCTTGTTCATTACCAATAACTTCCTTCTTGTCTCCAAGTCGGTTTAGCAGCTCCTGTACATTTCTCTACATGAACCTTAAATTTTAAATAACCCTATAGAAAAAATATGAAAGTGTAAGATCTTTGGGAGCCCAGAAATTGCAGATAACGTTTCCGTTCCCCTGTAGGATTTTCCCATAATTGTGTCATTAATTATCGTCTAGACTTTTATTTTCTGATAGTAGCCTCATTAGAAAACATGGTTTATTCAATAAAACGTAGATGGCGGTTACATAAATCCTGCAAAATGTCACAAAACTGCATGCGGCGATCGAGATCATTATCGTTGACATCTTTGGGTAACTGAAGTCTGTACGGATTTCGTACGTACTTCGTTATTTAGAATATATAATACCGAGATATTTTGAGTTTCACGTTTTTTGATACCTTAGGATTTCCAGCATTTTGACTATTTTCATCATGACCAGTTTCTCTAAATATTTCCCCAATTTTACTGACTTTTGATTTTTGCGTTAAATAAATCGCATAACTATTATTAACATCTGGTTTCATCCACACGTGCGATAAAAATCAAAGTTCCTTATAAAGTAGTCAAAATTCACTTCCAAAACTTTTTTACTTCAAATTGGTTGGGTTTATCAGCGTTCCTTCGCGGTTTGGTCAGTATTTGACTAAAATAGAATGGATCATGGTCCATTTGAAGCTAACTTTCGTTTTAAAATATATTCCAATTAATTTGTGCATTATTTAGACTTTTTGTGTGATTTTTAAATTAAATTCGGGATTTTTGACTTATGACAATCAATGATGACCATTTCAGGATGTGTTTACGTGAGATTGGGAGTAATTGGATGCGATAACGTCATGATGTGTGTTTTCCCATTGTTTTAGACTGTTTTCAGTGTTCGTTTGTGTTTTGGCCTGTATTTGACTGGAATAGAATGGAAAATAGACCAATTGCAAGCTAACTTTTGTTTTATTGTTTATTCAAGTGAATTTGTGCATGATTTAGTCTTCTTGGGTGCTTTTTAGGTGAATTTGAGGATTTTTAACTTATTTCGATCACCGTTGACCGTTTCGGGCTGTATTTAGATGTATCAGACAAAACGTCAACTGATACTCTAATGGGAATTAGACAGACATCATGATTTTCATTCATCAATAGCAGTTTATCAAATACCGGGTGTGTCACCTGAAATATTGAACTACAAAAGCTCATTGTTAATAATTTTCAACAGTTATAGCAAATTCTCAAACTGAAAAATAAACCAAATTTTTGCTCTCTCCGTAGAAATAATAAGTCACCTACTATGCCAATACCGAATAAGGTATCAATAGACCTTTCAAATGAGGTATTACGAGACCCATATTTCAATTGAAAAAAATAACAATTACGTCATCACGTCAGAACTGGTGACCATTATCGCATATTATTTCAGAAATAGGCATTTTAAAATTAAAAATCGACCCATTACAGAATTTTTGTTAAAAGTGAATTGTTTGCAACATAATAAGTTCGTTCCATAATTCAGCCGCGCTCTGTGAAAAGCATTGGTATATCATTATCCTCGAAACATGCTCAAATCTTACATTTATACAAGGATAAAATCATTTAAATAAGTAAATATATAAGCTCTAAGAATGTAGACTCTACAAAAGCTCCTTGAAATTTCTTGGATTAACTATATCCCGAATAAAGAAGGAGGGAGACCGAAGGAAAGGAGATTTATTCTGACGTGATGAAAGGACTTCAATATCCATTGTTGTGAGATGAAAAAAATTGAAAAAAGAACAGGACTCAGGAAGAGGAAAATAAAGATTTGCTACAAACATATTCAGCTGTCAAAGGTAGCACACTCTTACAAACTGGAAGAATATACAAATGAATACATCAAACTAAAATATGGAAAATTCAATACAAATTATTTTTATAAAAAATATTTGCTTCTCTTTTAATTGATATGATTACATGGTTCTCCCTCCACTCCTATCTCTCACCGTGCTTTTTTAACTAATTGTTTTACCCTCAATTTCATTTTCACCCCTTTCCATTTAATTAATTTGAAAGTTATTTTATCTTTACCGAGTGCGATTTAAACTAAATAACGATCCAAATTAGTTGGGTAGTTCGTTTATAGGTTGTCCTAGATCTTATCTGTAAATATTACTCATTTCAACGGAAACATTTTCACTCAGTAATTTCCATCAATAAAAATGCTCCATATGGATTATAATAAGTCTCCTTGTTCGGACTCGATCCTGGAATGTACAGATCGGAAAAAACCTTATGCAGCGCCTTTACCCACTGTGCTACGGGACCACATGGTTGAATCGATAGCATAAAGCGTATAAGTATGTTATGTATACAATTTTGGTAATAAATTATTGTGAACAAAAATTAATAAGTTTAAATATGTATTTGCCTTGGTCATTAAGTATTTTCGATCTGGTGCTCCACATTTCTTTGAAACACTGATGCAAAAGATTTAAACTGTCATAAAACACTGTCAAACATTCTACAGAAAATATTGGTTTTGCCTACTTGGGTATTTGAAAATCTAGATTTCTATTGGTCAATTTTTCAGTTTTTCAGTGAAAACCAGTGTTATAATGAGTATCATTATGAAACTGAAAATAGGCATTTAATTAACAGCTTGATGTAAAGGAGTACAAAAAAACTTGATAAAGACTTTTACCTACGACCCCCCCCTGTAATCAGTCAATAACACAGTCGGTATCACAGTCGGTATCAATGTAATGACGTCTATTACGCACTGTAAAAAAAACGCACAGCTGTAAAGTAAATCGCACGGCTTCCCTAGCAACATCTTAGCAACTGTCAATAAACGTCACTATTTTATTCAAAATTTACAACTTGAAAACATTCGATATGACCACGTTTAACTACGAAAAGCCCAAAGGGCTAAGTATATGTATTGATTATAATTGAAAAATGGACTTTCGATTATCAACAATATATTAATAATGATTAACCGTTAGTTCTTTAATGTGCTTCTTTCATTGGTAATAGAGTAATAGAGATGGAGTTTACCAAGCACCTCCAATTATGTAACTGTTATTTCTTATGTTTCTTTTAAAAAATACAAGTACAAGTAGGTCGTAGGTAAATTATAGTACGTAACTCGTGTTGTAAAGCATTTTAGGCACTCACGGAATTACTCGCCGCTACGCGGCATCGTGCGTAACTGTTCCATTCGTGCGTAAAATGCTTCTTACCACACACGTTACGTAATATACTATTGTCAATATGTCCCTTTCCATTGTACTTCTCAGCCAGGCATTCACCCTGCATGAGAAATTGTACTGTAATGAGGAGTGCATGCCTTGTTAACTCATAAAACTCATAAAACTCCATAAAAGATTCTGCACTTATTTCCAAATACTTCGAACTAATTTTTCGATATACATTCAATTCTTTATTTCACTTTTTATAACAAAGTGATTAACAAAACTTAAACCAGATAAAATAATAAGTTTGACATAAACGACCAGTTAAAAATCAACGAACTCGACAATATATCGAAACGTTGTTACCATAGTAACGAAATCAAGGTAGATTGTTTTATAAAAGAGCGATTGGAAAAATTCAAACAAAATGGACGTCAGGGACCGACGATAGCTATTTCTGTAACAAAGGAGCAAAATGCTACTTTTCCTCCGCGTAGCGCATATTTTGTTGATGTATTATAGAGTACCTAACCACAGAGTACAGATGATGTACTATACTCTATTTCTTAATGTCTGACAGCACAGTAGCCTCATTAAATATTCAAATAGAAATTTATCTCTTACAGAGTGATCCTAAGAATTTTACAAGTGAATACTAAAACTCTAATGCAAAACAAGTAGGTATCTGTATTGGTTATCTATACATCCCTGTTTCAGCTCAAAATACAATATGGTAATAAAACTGAACAATGCCAGATAAATGATGAATATTGCAGCAGTGGCGGAGATAAAGTAAAATTTAATTTGTGTGATATTTTCCACAAAGTTTTTCGCAAATTCTCGTCCTCCTTTACCATTCTTAGAATTATGTCGAGGGTTGGGATCTCTTTTTTAAAATATAATTCGTGTACTTTTCGTCTTATTGTATTTTGCATATGTTCATCAAGGTCAAGTGGTTTTCTTCCAGTTGACTTTTTAGGTGGAGATATATTTCCATTTTTCATCTCCCTTAGAAGCCTGTAAATAGTAGATTCACTAACTCCTGTCATATTGGAACATGTCGAAACTATATTTCTAACAGTAGCAACCGGCATTTGATGTACAACAGCATCATGCACATTTAACACTACACTCTTCGTTTGTAAGCTAAGCTAAGCACGCTCTTACACTTTACTGGGGTGAAACTTGAAGACATTTTTCACAACACAGTTAACACTTATGGAACGTAAGCGACTTTGAGCAAAACAAATTATACAAATTTGGGCGAGACCAAGTTTCACCGTATATACCTGCAAAATTTCTAAGTAGTCATTAGGACAATCCCTAGTAGGACCCTATTGTAATGTTTCTAGGAAATTATCAAGTTGTTTTAACTAACCGAATTTAGATTCATATTACCTTTATATATTAGATCGGGTATAAAATTAAATAGTAAATAAATTCCTTAGATGAACGGTGACGCTTATGGTTTACTACCTGACTAGCATCTGTGACCTTTTCGCGTGCTGTCAGACAATAAGAAACAGACTATATGTGACATAAATTCACTGATTCCTACATTTTTGCCAAACACAGGGTGTTCTATAAATAAACGGCAAAATTAATACTTATATAGTATAGGTCGTCAATGCCGAACCTATAAGTTATTCCATTGTTGACGTACTATGACGTCACTTCTACTTTTCCTCCCTAGGGAGTAAAAGTACTTTTCTGCCATAGGAAGGTAAAGTACGACTTTGCTCCCTACAATGAGGCCAGGAAATGCATACTTTGGAAAGAGATAGGCGGAAAAAACTCTCCGGTTCCAGGCGTCCATTTTCCGATCCAGATCGGCAAAACGTTATTTTCTGGACGAAAAATTGTCCAGAAAGTGTATATTTTCTGGTCGGTCTTAAAAAAAAAGCTTTTTATGGTCCCAGGCGTCCATTTTCCGGTCTTTATCGGCAAAACGTTATTTTCTGGAGGAAAAATTGTCCAGAAAGTGTATATTTTCTGGTCGATCTTGAAAAAGATGTTTAAACCAGTCCGATTCTGTTTGGACGTTTAGATGTAAAGTGAAGGACCCTTAGAACGGAAGGTAAGTGGCAGTGGGAAGGTGAAGGTTTAAAGGTGTTCAAGCTTTCGGTATATAGAGAGCCATTAGCGCACAGAGAAATCTAATTCTCCGCCTTAATTACATTGACGCCGGATTTGGGGCAGCGCATTAATGCGACCTTTCACATCTAATTACAGGCTATGATTATACGTCCAATTACATATCGATATATTTCTCTGATCGTTCGTTTTGCTCGAACTTGCTTAACTCGCTCAAACCATAACAGTTTATCGGGAAATTGAATAATGGTAATGACAAAAAGTATACTTTCTCTTTTTTAATACTGTTGTATGGCTGAACCTCGAAAACTCTTAGTACTTACTTTATGTTTAGAATGTCATTGAAATTCCCTTTGCTGGAATTATGTAAAAAGTATTATTTATTTTCTGATCGTTAATAATAGATGTATCTCGTGCTTTCTTCCAGCTACTAGTCCAGGAACGTTAGGCCGAAATGGAAAACATTTCCACCAGAGATTCTTCTTTTTGAAACGGAAGTATATATTTTAGCATAGACCACTTTTTTGGATTTGTGAGAAGATTCCGCTCGAGTTTGCGATGCAGCTTGCAATTATAGCTTGGAGCACGTGATATGCAACAGTTTTTCGTTCATAACCTTTTCATATTTGATTGCTCAAAAGAGTTGTGGGCATCAAAATTGTAGGAAATTCCATACCCTATAAGAAGACGTGATGTAATATTCAGAAAAAAATTTTCAACCCTTAATTGTCGAAAAATTGAAATAATTTTTCACAAAATGTTTTTTAAACGACAACCATAATTAGAATAACAATAACGACTCCATAATATATGAAAATAACCGAAATGGCGGCACTACAAAATTTCAATATATATTTTTTTTCAATCTGGTCTCATTTCATGAACTTTAACGCTATTGATACGCGATTCACTGCAATCGATAGATAATGGGTTGTAGTTTTATGAACAATAACAAAGAATTTTTTTCCAACTTTTTCACATTCTTTTTCACGAGTTTTAAACAATTTTTTCTCCGTTTCTCTTGAATTCGACAATGGAAAATATGATCCATGGATTCATTATTATTTTGAAAATGTTTGTCTCCAAAAACCACGTAAGTTGGAAAAAAATATCAGAATCGATCATTTGAAGCGGAAAAAACAGTGTTCAAAGTTCAATAGACACAAAGACAGTGTCAAATTTGAGGAAAACGAAGAAAAAAAATGTTTTTCAGGTAAATTCGATAAAACTAATGTGAACATTTTTTTTCAATTTTCTTGTTATTGTTCATAAAACTACAACTTATTATCTATCGATTGCAGTAAAGCGCGTATCGATGGCGTCAATGTTCATTAAATAAGACAAAATTGAAGGAAAATATATTGGAACTTTGTAGAGCCGCCGTTTTGAAATTTCAAAATCTGAAAACACCAACGTTTTCAGGTGCCGGAATACTACATTTTCATATATTATGAAGTCTATACTGTTATTCTAATTATGTTATTGGAACTTTAGTTCTTCACGTCAGGTTATGTTTGAACGACTGGGGGGTCGCGACGCAAAAGATCTGACCGTTACGTTACGTTATGTTACGTTGGCTTCGTTATGTGCCTTGCTTGTGTGCGTGTGCTCTCTCCTGAGTCTCTCTCTCGTTTACGAGGCACCGATTCATATGCTTCGGCCGGGAATCGAACCCGAGCCGCCCGCGTGGAAGGCGAGCATTCTACCACTGAACCACCGATACTATAATAAAATTCTATGCAAAGCTGGTATTCGCAGTTCTGGTGATCTACTTGAATTTGTTCGGATAAATTTTTACTATCATTTCCATAATTTTTTTTGCGCGATTGATCTTTTTTATTTATTGACAGCAATGGTTGTCAGGACGGTAGGTTGTGTTTACTGGTTTCTAAGTTTAACACGTCGGTAACTGATTTACTTACCGTTCAGACGTTGAAAAGTAATAAATCTACAAACTGTAATATAACTTCAAATTGAAAATTTAACAATTCAATTTTATGTTTCCACTAATATTTTTGTGGTAAACGTACAGTTCTTGAATGTTCAATATGTATAATGCTACGGTTTCCCTTTTCAAATATACGATACTGTTATAAGTAGATGTTGCCAGTCGGTCTCCCTCATGAAGAGTACCGTACCATTATCTATAATAATGAATATTCTGCTAAATATTGCAAACGTCTACCTGTTGCCGTTATTAATATCAAGCAGAATAATTATTTAAAAATAAAATTAACAATAAAAAAAAACTTCTTCACGGGGAATCGAGCCCGGGTCTACCGCGTGAGAGTCTGGTTTGCTTACTACTCGACCACCGAGAGATATGCCAATTGTTCATCTATAACCATCACATGAAACTTGCATACACTATTTTTTATAAGAAAAAGAAATTTGATTTGGGAAAGAATATAAAAAAAATGCACAAACCGGGTCTCGAACCACCCTACGGGACCACATTAAACTAATATAAAACGTATATAGGTATGTTACTATTAGACAAAATTAGTAATAAGTTATTGTAAACAAAAATTAATGAGTTTAAATATGAATTTACCTTGGTCATTAAGTATTTTTGGTCTGGTGCTCGACATTTATTTTGGTCTTTCCTCGACATTCTACAAAAAATATTGGGTCTGCCTACTTGGTTATTTAAAAATCTAGATTTCTATTGGTCAAATTTTCAGTTTCATAATGAAAACCAGTGTTATAATGAGTATCATTATAAAACTGAAAATTTTGAAAGCATTTAATTAATAGTTTATAGTATAGGAGTAGAAAAAGCTTATATTTAGAATCATTCATTGAAATTCGTTAATTTTGGAAATTTTAAATTTCCCTATTAATTTCCCTCAATCGTTACAAAACAAAAATAGCCTTATATTATAAAACAGTATTAAATAACACTAATAACAGTAAATTAGTGGGTAATAAAATTCCAAATAAACGAATCAACTCGAGTAAAATTGAAATTATAGCTAACAACACCTTGTATTGCATGAAAACACAATGAATGAGGTGGGTGTAAATTTCTGATTCCCGCGTGACGTAACTGCGCGACTCTGACGCAATTTGGAGTAGAAATCAGCATACCGTGAGTGAAGCGGGCTGCGGACTACAAGCGATAACATAATATTATATTATATCTTACATATTACATGAAAATCGCTTCAAGCAAAATAACGTATAACACCGCGCATTAATGCTATAATATATATCTATATCCAGGCGATATATTCAGTATCTGCAGAGATATGCTTTTCGAGCGATATTTTAGAGAGAGTATATCCCACCTCCCGTCTAAACCCCCGCGTCACGAAAATGCAACTCAGTCTCACGCATTTCGGGCAGTGGACACGGTGGAATTTTTTTAACCTCATTATTGCCTTTTCAATAAAATGGAATAAAATTGAAAGCGTAAGAGAAAATCCATGTTTATGGAAAGTGGATGAAGAAGATTACAAAAATAATGAAATGAAGGAAGCATCATGGAGAAAGGTTGTAATTTGCATAAATACATATCAAGGGTATATAATATGATATTACATCTTATTATAGAGCTTATATATTATATTATCGCTCGTAGTCCGAGCACGACGCCGTAGGCGGAGTGCCCAATCGTTCAAGTGCGATATGAACAATCCACACGAGTCGAACACTTAAGAAAAAAGCTAGAAAATAAAAGTTTTTATAAACTGTGATAAAACTTCAAATTAAAGATTTAACAATTCAATTTTATGTTTCCACTAATTTTTGTGTGGTTAACGTACAGTTCTTGAATGTCCAATTTGTATAATGCTACGGTTTTCCTTTTTAAATATACGTTGCTGTTATAAGTAGGTGTTGCCAGTCGGACGTCTACCTGTTGTCGTTATTAATATCAAGCAGAATAATTATTCAAAAATAAAATTTACAATAAAAAAAAACTTCTTCACGGGGAATCGAACCCGGGTCTAGCGCGTGAGAGTCTGGTTTGCTTACTACTCGACCACCGAGGAATTTGCAAATTGTTTATCTATAACGTCAACAAGTTCTACCTTTTTCTAATTATGTTATTATGCAAAAATAATTCCAATTTTTCAAAAATTGATGGTTAAAAAAATGTTTTTTTGGATATTGCATCACGTCATCTTATAGGGTATAAAATAACCCACAATTTTGATGCCCACAATTTTTCTGTACAGTCAAATCTAAAAAAGTAATGGACGAAAAACTGTTGTATTTAACGTGCTTTAAGCTCTATGCTTGCAAGCTGTATCGCAAGCTCGAACGGAATCTTCTCACAAATCCAAAAAAGTGGTCTCTGGTGGAAATATTTTCCATTTTATATCCTCACTTCCCCGGACTAAGCAGTCTACAAAAGTAAACAAGAGCCCCAGAAAATATACAAACTTAAAGAAATGACACCGCAACCATCCAATCGAGAACCAATATTAACGATTGTACATTAGTAATTGTTTCTTTCGCTAATATATAATATTGGGATACTTTATATGCTGTGTGTGTGAAGTTATCACTTATACCGGGTGTCCCAAGTTTACGTATACCCTCCTAAAGGCTTATAAAAAAATTTTATACATTTGATAGCCCTGTGGTAGCTCCCTCACTTTTTATTCCCAAATAGCAGCTTCTGTAAATTGTCATTGAAAATTGCGTGTCGTTCTATTTGGAATACAACGATGGCACATACTTGGTATTTTTTCCAATCAATAATAACAAAAGCATCTGTATTCCATGAAGTATCTGATGCAATTCAAAAATTAAACAGAAAATTACAGCAAGTATACGATAACTTGGGACACCCGGTATGACATTTGAAGGAAAATCACTCCATGTCATGAACGCACTATTTCCAATGATTTATTGGTAAGATCAAAACCAATTTGTCGATATTTGGTATGTTTATAGGTGGATGATGTAATTATTATCGAAAATATCAGAACGGTTTTAGTTTTCATCAATTCTATATTATAATGTTTTGCACACGCTTCCCTATCAAAACACGATTTAACTCCTATTATTCTTATCACAGATTAATTTAACAAACAAGGGATAACGTTCGTGTTCATGTTTTGATATTTCACACAGGTAATGAATCTCAAAAAATGTTTCCCATAAATCTCCGCTTACTTTTTAGTAAAATAAATTTCGGTCTCGCCTCCCGCATTTCACCCTAAAAAAGAAATACCGGCGAAGGTTATTATAGTAGTGGAAAAATCACAGTAATTTCTCGTATGACAGTCCAACCGAACCGAACCCGAAAAATTACATAAACATATATTCACATAAGAGAAAAACGGCGTTTAACCTGACGCCCTAAGCGGGCGCGGGATTCAGCTAACGTCGTCGGTAAGAAAGCTGCACGAAGTATATATTGATAAATGATTCTTTCAACCGCAAGTCAAAGTTCAGATGCAAAACTGCTCAGGGTCAATCGTTGCGAGGGCCCATTAATCAAACGCCGAAGTTCGATTTGCCGAGCTTAAGCTTGTTTGTTTCTGTTTCCAAGAGGTTGGATGTTTTGTGTAAAGCCGACGTCTCGTAAAGGGTGTTTTGTTTGCGTCTTGTACGGGATAATAGATTCCCAAGGTGAATCTGTAGTTGGCAAATATCCGGACTACACAAACAAGAAAAAAAATACTTCTCGAACCCTTTCTGGAGAAAATAGAAAAGGCAGCTGAGGAGCATGTAAGGCTATTTGGAACCAGCTAAGACTAAACAATAGGAAAAAATAAACCACCAGTGTACAGCTTGGTGTACGGGGTGTCCCAAATTGGTGTGTTTTGCAGAGTATCTCGTAAACCAGAATAAATAGAAGGACAGCAGTTGGGCTTTTATGGCTTCTTTTTTTGTTGAAGTAACGATAGCCTAATCAAATCTTTAGTAACTCCCTGCAGTTGGAAGATACAGGGCGATTATTGAAAACTGTCGAAAACTACAAGGTACTATAACTTCTTAATTAGGAAAGACTTAAAAAAAACGTTATAAAAACTTTCGATAGATATATTATTAAAGAGTTCAGTGGCGCACAGAATTATTTGTTAGGGTGTCCAATAAGAAAATATAATGCAAACTTATGTTGTTTTAATTAGGACACCCTGTATATTTTGACGTTTTTCGTTTTTTTTTTTAATTTTCATTCACCTGATATGACATATAATATATCTTCTGTAAGCTCCTTGTGGCATTAATTATTCTTTATTGGGAATATAATAATCAATTACCTGCGTTATCAGGATAGCATCTTAAGTTTTTGTCCAGGTTTTCTTATGATTTATCATTGGAATAGTTGTTATTCGATACACACTTCAATACATAAAATCACCAAACTGAGCTATACATTCTTTTTTCTTATTCTTTTGGGAATCAAACCACAATAATGTTTTTTTATTTTTTATTTCGACGTTTCGGTAGCGTTCCAGCTACCGTTGTCAAGATTAACTAGTAATAAAATTGATAGAAAAATTTTTTGGTTCCTATCTGACACAACAAAAAAATATGACAACTAGACAATCAATAATATTTTGAAGTTTAAGACTACAAAACTTTGTTGTCAAACTTTATTAAGGTCCATTCATAGTAGATGACACCTCTGGTAAAATGTGAAATAAAATATTTTATTTTATGACATTCTAACGATATGATAATCTACTAGAAATGGAATCCAGTGAAGTGCACGTTCCAGGAACGAAACCAAAAAATGAAGAACAATCTTCGAAAAATTGCATACAGTACCTATGCGAAAACTCTTTCGAGTCCATTCAGTTTACACAAGTACGACAAGGAAAATATGAGAAAAACTGATGAAAGAGGGAGAAGAATAATTGTGGTCGTATCTAGTTCATCGAGAGGTGAATGGATGAACTAGATACGCCCACAATTATTCTTCTCTCTCTTTCAAGCAGTTTTTCTCATATTTTCCTTGTCGTACTTGTGTAAACTGAATGGACTCGAAAGAGTTTTCGCATACTGTATATCAGATATCTTGTGAATGCGACAAATTCTAGACCATTAAAAGTCCGAATAAGTGAAAATAAAAAATACATCAAAGATAGGGAGTTCTTTAAGTCAGGTATTTGTAAACATGCTTGGGAAGAGGGGCATAAAATTCAATGGGATTCGACAAAAATAATATTGAAAGAGCCCAATAATAAAAGACGAAAAATCAAAGAAAGTGCTTCGATACAACTGAATGCAGATAAATGTGTAGCTAGTATTTCAGCCGAATGTAGTCAAATTAGGTTACCAATGTTAGAAAGAGAAATATCCAACAATCAATTACCCGCGTTATCAGGATAGCATCATAAGTTTTTATCCAGGTTTTCTTATGATTTATCATTGGAATAGTTGTTAATCGATACACACTTCAATACACAAAATCACCAAACTGAGTTATACATATTTTGAAAACAAAAATAATCATACACAAAAAAGTAACAACAAACGCGTTTTATTAACAACATTTCCAAAAATAAGCTAAAAAAAGCGCTATCCCATTAAAAAACCGTTCCTGGAACACGCACTTCACTGGATTCCATTTCTAGTAGACTATCATATCGTTAGAATGTCATAAAATAAAATATTTTATTTCACATTTTACCAGAGGTGTGATCTACTATGAATGGACCTTAATAAAGTTTGACAACAAAGTTTTGTAGTCTTTAACTTCAAAATATTATTGATTGTCTAGTTGTCATATTTTTTCGTTGTGTCAGATAGGGACCAAAAAAATTTTTTATCAATTTTATTACTAGTTAATCTTGACAACGGTAGCTGGAACGCTACCGAAACGTCAAAATAAAAAAACGTTATTTTGGTTTGATTCCCAAAAGAATAAGAAAAAAGAATAAGTTGTAATGTGTGTATCCTACTATGGATACTTGGTGCATTAGAAGTGTG
>CAJUYI010000203.1:9704-43644 GCA_910591695.1 Galerucella pusilla | reverse complement strand
TAATAATACCATAATGATAATTTAAATAATTAATAAATAATATTTCGGCCAAAAGGCATCACAAAGTAATGCCACAAGGAACTTACAGAAGATATTGAGCTATACATATTTTGAAAACAAAAATAATCATACGCAAAAAGTAACAACAAACGCGTTTTATTAACAACATTTCCAAAATAAGCGAAAAAAAAGCGCTATCCCAATAAAAACCGTTCCTGAAACGTGCACTTCACTGAATTCCACTTCTAGTAGACTATCATGTCGTTAGGATATCATAAAATAAAATATTTTATTTCACAATTCCCCAGAGATGTAATCTACTATGAATGGACCCGTTAGATAACCTGTGCTGATTCTTAGCTTATTCTTACTGATATTCAGTAGTTCTTCGGCCCGTTTTACACATGTGTCACCTATAAAGGTCTTACTGTTTACCTGTTTTCGAGTGTTCCTCCACTGAAGTCTATGTTGGCTTTGTACCCATTTTTGTATTTGCCCTCGGACCACCTTTTTGTGGATCCAAGAGCTGGTTGTGCTCCAAAATATGCTGTTGCTGAAGTCTCTCAGACTTTTCATACTTTTTCTTTTTCATCAGGTATAGTGAGGCTCTGCACGGTAAATCCGAGAAGCTTTATGGTTTTATTGCACCTCAAGTACAAGTCAAGTCAGTTTCCTTTATCATGAAAGGAACTATGAAAATAACAGTGGTTAGTCCTTTGCGAGTGTATAGAAATTACAGAATTTCATGTTACTAGCTGGAATTTTAGAGAAAAAAATAAAAACTCAATTCTAGTTACCACCTTTCAAGTGTGATATCTCGGAAAGGGATGGGCTAAGGAAATTTTGTTATGGGAAAGCTCGTGAGAAAGATCCAACTTAATTTCATACGAGCAATCACCTCCTAAATTTTGTCGCATGAATATAGAAACACCCTGTATAACAAGCTATAAAACAGTCAATTTTAAATAGTTTTTTTATACAGAGCTAATGTCCTAAGCAGTCGATGCTCTTCAACGTACAGAACGACAGAACACTTACAATATTATCACTTTCCAAATATTTTTTTTTAAATTTCAATTGATTAGGAAACATAAAATTTCCAACGATCATGTCATCACATATTTCCGAAATGCGATAAAAGCTCTAGCTCTCATCTGATTCGGTCGAATCACTAGTTTAATCACCTAATTGGCAAACAACGAGATATTCGAGTACCATCGGAGCACTTCAAGTTGAGAGCAGCACAGACGGACAGAGGCTTCAGTCAACAAGCTAACTCTAGTATTTCGATGTTACAAACAGACCAACCGTTCAAGTTGCTTCAGCTTGAGTGTTTAGAAGAGTAGAGAAGTTTGGATATTTTTCATTTAACTAACACAACGTTAAGTGAGGGTATTAGTACAGTCATTTGATGCGAAAAAAAATGGGCTACCTGGAAATTTTTTCGTGAGTTTTGGATAAATGACAGAGTTTTTCGAAATATCTTCTTTGCGACACACTTTGATGAAACTATTAAATTTTTTTTCAATAACAAAAGTCAATTCTTTTTTCTCTAATTTTTTTTGGGAATCTAACCACAATAATGTTTTTATATTTTTTATTTCGACGTTTCGGTAGCGTTCCAGCAACCGTTGTCAAAATTAATTAGTTATTGAATAATTTTTGGTCCCTATCTGACACAACGAAAAAAATTTGACAACTATCCCCTGGCTTAGCTTAGCTAACTACAGAATTCTTAGTAGAGCTGAATTGTAGTTCGAGTGCACATTTCAAACGCTGTAAAGTCGACAATATCGGCGCAAGCGCATTTGCTTACAAACGAATATGGAAAGGTAAACAAATTAATAAATCAAAAATTTATTATTGAATTGAAACTTTCAACTTCTAAGGTTGATTAAAATAGAAGTTACCAGTAAAATCAGGAAACTAGTTCAGAAAATGGATTTACTGGATCCACATTTGGAACAACACAACAGGTCTCGAGGAAGGTGAACCTTTATGAATTAATATGAAAATTCAAAACGGATTCCATCAAAATAGCTCCAAATATGTTTTTTAAGGTTAGAATCTTTTTCAGATGTCAAAAATAAGTCTTTTCTTGCATTCGCGATTTAAATAAGCTAAGAAATTCTGCTACGTTAAAAATCCGGCAAACTTGGCGGAGGCAAGGGGGAGGTCAGTTGATCTTAGTAAATCTAACTTCATTGGCAAAACGAACGCTAGATTAGCTAAATTTAACGTAGGTTAGCTTAGATTGGTGGTAGAAAAAAAGCAGCTAATATTTTGAAGTTCATGACTGCAAAACTTTGTTGTCAAATTTTATTAAGGTCCATTCACAGTGGATCATATCTCTGGTAAAATGTGAAATAAGATATTTTATCTACAACGGTCATATAACGGGTACGATTTGACACTATTTTCCGTGTCATAATGACGTATACTACCGCACCAGTGCGCTTCTGAATACATTACAGAACTAGTACGATAATAAGGATTTAAAAAAATATCAATACATGAATTAAATATTTAAAATGCCACAGGAAGCTGCATTTTCAATTTCCGAAAAGAGATTGCCTTCGCTTTCACTCATTTTTATGGATTTTTGTTTATTGATGACGTAACTAATTTATTTTATTTGCACAGCTTTGTTTGTCTTTGTTGCTATGGTCACAAAATATGATACACAGTACCCCATGTTTGCAGTCAATATTATTAAAAATTTGTTGGATTGGAATTATTTTCTAATTTTATGATAAAGGTACTGTTGATAATACTAATAAACAGTTGTAGATAAAATTTTGTACGTAACACGTGTGATAGAAATGTCCATATCCCACTAACTACGTAAATTACCTTTTTTTTGACATTCTAACGTCTACCAGACATGGAATCCACTGAAGTACACGCTTCAGGAACGGTTTTTATTGGGATAGCGCTTTATTTTTGGCTTATTTTGGAAATGTTGTTGATAAAACGCGTTTGCTGTTACTTTTTTGTGTATGATTATTTCTGTTTTCAAAATATGTTTAACTAATTTTTGTGATTTTGTGTATTGAAGTGTGTATTGATTAACAACTATTCCAATGATAAATCATAAAAAAACCTGGATTAAAACTTATGGTGCTATCCTGATAACGCAGGTAATTGATTATTAGAAAGTTCTCTTTTCAACATTGGTAGCCAAATTTGACTACATTAGGCTGAAATACTAGCTACACATTTATCTGCATTTGGGTGTATTAAAGCACTTTCTTTGATTTTTCATATTTTATTATTGGGCTCTTTAAATATTATTCTTGTCGAATCCCGTTGAATTTGATGCCCCTCTTCCCAAGCATGTTTGCAAATACCTGACTCAAAGAACTCCCTATCTTTGATATATTGGAACTTTAGTTCTTTACGCCAGGTTATGTTTGAGCGACCAGGGGTCGCGACGCAAAAGATCTAACCGTTACGCGTTACGTTACGCTACGTTATGTTACGTTGCTTCGTTATGTGCCTTGCTTGCGTGCTTGTGCCTCCTTAGTCTCTCTCTCGTTTACCAAGCAGCGATTTATCATAATATGCTGCCGGGATTCGAACCCGGGCCGCCCGCGTGCAATGCGAGCATTCTAACCACTGAACCACCGATGCTATATTGAAATTCTATGCAAAGCTGGTATTCGCAGTGCTAGTGGTCGACTTTAATTTGTTCGGATAAATTTTTACTATTATTTCCATAATTTTTTTTGTGCGATTAAGGGGTCTATCTACTTTTCGAAATACAATGTGTTGAAATTTTGAAAACTTGAATGTTTATTTCGAAAGAAATTGTAGTTTGTTCAACTAGTGTGGATATGATGGACATATCGCACGAGGACGAAGATGAGGCGGAGTGCTCAATCGTTCAAGTGCGATATGGACAATCCACACGAGTCGAGCAGCATATTTTTTCTACGACCCACTTAGGAAAAAATCTCGAAAATTAAAATTTCTATAAACTGTAATATTATAACTTCAAACTTAAATGTCCAATTTGTATAATGATACGGTTTCCTTTTTTAAATATACGATGCTGTTATAAGTAGATGTTGCCAGTCGGACTCCCTCATGAAGGGTACCGTACCATTATCTATAATAATGAATATTCTGCTAAATATTTCAAACGTCTACCTGTTGTCGTTATTAATATCAAGCAGAATAATTATTTGAAAATAAGATTAACAATAAAAAAAAATTCCTCGCGGGGAATCGAACCCGGGTCTACCGCGTGAGAGTCTGGTGTGCTTACTACTCAACCACCAAAGAATATGCAAATTGTTTATCTATAACGTCAGATGTATTACATAACTTTTGCTTAAAAGGAACTAAAGTTCCTACCGTGTGTTCCGCGACACGTTCTACCTTTTTTTTATGTTCAGTTATTCGGACTTTCAATGGTCTTACGGTATACCCTCTTAAAATATATTTTGGTACGTCTATGAAATCTACTTAAATAAATGATTTATTGTCTGTACAGAAAGTACGAGGAGTAATAAACCCTAATTAAGTATGCAAAACCTTTACAGGGAGCACCATGAAATTTTTGATAAATCTCTTACTTTAAATTACATTTCTTCCGTAAATCTTAAAACCAGGTAGATCGACCCCGTATTTGTTTCAGTTGTAGCAAAATTTAGGGTTTCTTCATTGTTAAAGGATTAGCAGATAAGCAATAACGCAATGCAGTGGTGTGTATTTTGGGAAAAAATGTTTTAAATTATAATATAATAAAAAATGAAAAGAAATAATTATTGGAATACATTTATTACTTACATTTTATTCTATATCCGACTCGGAAGAGGAAGAATCGTTGTTGACATTAATAATAATAGGGTCGATTAAATCATCACAAATATTGTCAATTTTCCACATATTTGCCTCTACTTTGATAACATGCTCGATACAGTTTGTCCAATTTTCCTTACTAACATGACTTACAGCACTCTCAAACAATTTCACAACATCGTTTATTTTAAAAGTAGTATTTTTTTTCCAACTTCCCCCTTTACCTGAGCCCATATTAATTCCATGGGATTAAGTTCACAATGTTAAGGGGGAAGTCGAAGAACTGATATACCACGAGAAGAAGCCATTTCTTCCACAATGTAGGTTTTGTATTTATTCTTGTTCATTTTTGCAATTCTGTAAAGTTCTTTCCTTAGTGGATCTTTTGGAAACTTAATATTTTTCGAAATAAGCCACTCCAAAAGCTCTGCTTTACGCCAACGACTTGTGGGCACTGCTTCTCGTAACCATGAATGGTAACTTGCGTTGTCCATAACAATAACAGCCCCTTTTGGAATCAGATCCAACATTTGAACAAACCATTCCTCGAAGACATCCCCATTCATATATTCGTGATAGTCCCCCGTGCGTGTTGAAATAAAAGTTAATAATCCACCATCAACAAAACCTTCAGAACTTCCAACATGGACAATGATAAGTTTTTTTCCTTTTCCAGATGGTGGCTGCAAACCTAACGACAAACCTTCCACGAATTTTCGCGAATTTCCGCTTTTAATGTTTTCATCTTGCCAAGATTTGGAAACTGTATATCCAGCATTTATACACACATATATACAAAAATATATAAAATAATTATTGTTACAGATTGGTTTGTTTTCTATTATGAATAAACTGTGTTGCCTTTCTTTATCAAACTTACTAAAATTTATGTACCTCTATCACTTTTTTTATTGAAATCAGTACATCCCGTTTCCTCTGACCTAAATCGTATATTCTTTAGCATAGCTGCAACTCATTCGTTCAATACAAAATGTACCTTATGGTATACCCTCTTAAAATATATTTTGGTACGTCTATGAAATCTACTTAAATGAATGATTTATTACTCCTCGTACTTTCTGTACAGACTATAAATGTTTCACCTGAATAAAATTTGTCGCATCCACAAGGTATCTCATATATGCAGTTTTTAGATGATTGTTCTTTATTTCTTCTTTCGTTCTTGTTAGTATAAATCCCAACGTATTGTTAGATTTGAAGCTATTTCGAATATTGAATTGATTACCAATTTTCTTAATTCTTTTTGATAAACCTTCAACATACGGTATTTCAAGTTTTTCAAAATTATGTTTGCTGAATTAATAATATTATTATTGTTATTATTATGGGGTTTCAACAATTGTCTATATTCTTAATTTCTTCATTTACAAATTCTGCTGGGTAATTATTGTTATTTAAAAAATTTTCCAGTGAAGTTTTCTCCTTTGTGAATTGATTATCATCAGAACAAATGATTCCGGCCCTATCGTAAAAAGATTTTACTATTCATTTTTCAACATACAGAAGATATTAAGACAAAAATCAATTATTGTGTGAAACTTCATTCACCAACGCTAACCGGATTCTAGAAATCAACGAAAAAATTTAAACACTATTATTTAACAAGTTCAAGGGCAAAACACGATATCTTGGATGAAATTGATCAAGACCCTGAACAGATAAAGAGAAGACCCGCACTATAATATAGAACACCGTTTTCAAAATGCTACTTTTTTCAATTAATCCATGGATTGGAATGATGGGGATTACTGAATTAGGCCACATAGTCTGCCTCAGATATTGAATGGAATTCCTCACACTATAGCTTTCTCCTTGAAGTTCTTGAGGAAATCCCTCTCAATGTAGACAAAGTGTAGTTCATGCACAATGGTGCTACGAGTGAGCATAGCTGCTAGTTAAGGGCTGCTAAAGCGTTTCCTACATGTGTGACACACAACTGCTTCTCGTCTACCGAATAAACCATGAATAAGTGAATATAACAAAAACTTTGACGTTCAATTGAAAAATTCATGTGAAACGTCAAAGTAATCATGTAACATATGGTGATAATCTCAAAAAATCGTGACGTTATGAATTTTCCGCCCTGGGGCTTCTAAACAATGATTGGTTTTCCGGTATGGTAGGCTTTTTTTGGTCCTCTTTTCCCAATAAAGTGTCGCGAGCAGCGAAAAATACGAGATGGCAAAGTTAAAATTTGTAAATATGACGACAAGTTCTATAAAAACATAAAATTGTCGAAACTGCTGAAAAACTTCCCAGGTTATTCCACCAAAGTTAAAATTGTAGGAAAGGGGTAAATCCAGCCCGTTTCTCACATATTGAACTGGGCTTCCGAAAATATCCCTCATAAATAATCCTATTTTCTCGTGAATTTCCTTTCCGATAATAAGTTTGTCGATATTTATCAGACTCATTATTCGCCTAACCAGTTTTTCGGAATGAACTATTCTCGCAAATTATACGTTGTATCTTACACTATTCTTGAAACCAATTAGAAATCGGAAACAAAGGACTATTAAAGCAAATCCGTTTTGAGATTATAAATTCAAGTAAGAGTTATTTGATGAAAATGCAATCGTTATTGATATTGATTAAGGAAGTCGATAGAAATTAGAATACGTAGCCATTAATCAAAGATATTGATAAGTTTCATTTGTTTAATACAGTTATTTGCATTGGTTTAATGCTGATTCACGAGACACCTTGTGTACTAAGCGTTGGATGAGGTAATGTTTTATTAATATTCAAAGATAGCTGGGCATCAACTTGTTTATGGTTTCTTCCTGTGTTGAAGGTGAAGATAAGTTATCCGAGGAGAGGAATTTATAACTCGGGTCGTAAAATAGTGGAAAGATTTAAGTATGTTTCTTGAATTGGGGAGAGAAAAGAATTGGAAAATTTGGAATTACAATAAAATTTGGATTCAAGAGATTAATTGTTATTAATCCTGCTATAGTCAGGATCAAGGATGTGCTTCTTAATTTCTAATGCTGTATTTGTAGAGTAGAGAGGGTGAGTGTACGCTCACAGCACTTAGGCCACATGTGACCCATTGTACATCCTCCCGAGGAGTTGTCCTCCTAGGTCATCGTACATATTGTCCTTCCCAGAAAGGTGGACAGGTCACTAGGATACATCTTTTTTATATCGGCAGGTGTGGGCCAAGACTCACCGAACACACACTCTCTTATTGACGATAACTCCGGACACTCGCATAAGACATGCCTGACAGTTTCATCTTCCTGTTGACACATCCTGCATAGAGGTGTGTCCAGGAGGTGTTTCCTCAGTTGACAGTGGCCAGTCAGAAATCCTACTGTTAAACGTAGGTTTTTCCTGGTCATCGCCAAATCGGCGCTAGCTTCCCAGGGTCGCCAAGGGTGATCCTGATTCCATCCCATCTCTCAAGGGTTTGAGGATGGGTGTAACGTTTGGCTAGCTTCGCAATTGTCGAAGTCGTTAGGCCGTAGGTGTCACTGGGTCCTGAAATGTTTAGTCCAGCCGCTTCCCTGGCTGAAGAATCGGCAATGCGATCACTCTTACTCCTGTCGTGCCCTTTAACCCACCTCAGAATAATATTATATTTTGTAGAGTTCATTAAACGCAAACCTGGGTTCATATTGTATCAATTGGCTGCCTGTTGCAGAGGTAGCGCATTAAGCGCTTCTTGCCATAGGCTTAACCTCAGTTGGCCCACTCCTACTTCGGGGTCTACACCAGTCGTGCGCAATCGTACCATGGCCATTAACGCAACCTCCTTGACGTACCACAGGTCCAGAGGGGTCAGACCAGGTTCTTATGCTTCTAGAAAATTCATTTGTAACTGTACTTAAATAAATTTCGAACTTGGAAGGCAGAAATAGCAAGTGCGTACCGGCCGTGAATATAGAAAATAGTATACACCACTTGGGCAAAAAGTTTGAGAGCCCTGAACTACGCGCCATGATGATGATCATGGCTCACAGTGCAGGAATCTCAAACTTTTTGCCCCTGGTATGTATGTAGTGTAATATACTATTGACAGTTGAGTAAAAGTTCTATGCGGATATTTAACGTTGGTGTATGATTTTCTTCAAGCAAATGTTTTTCATAGTTTGACCTGTCTGGATGTTTATTCCTATAGCAACTGAGGTATTCACCATATCTTATCTCTAAATATCTTTGAGTCAGACCTATGTAGATGGCATTACAGTGAGGGCAGCCAAGTTCATAGAGACCAGATTTTAAGAAAAAATTTCTTCAAGCTTTAGCACTCAACAAAATCGAACCAACATTGTTACAAGATCGGGAGGCGATTGTAGACTTGTCAATGTTTGTAATTATTTTTAAAATCTTGCCGAAATAGGTTGGTAGTTGGTGTCCTTGATTTGTTAAGGAAAAAAATGATTCAATTGCTTTTTTGTATTTTCTCCTAGCTAATATTTTGTCAATCATGTTGTGAGTGTAACCGTTTTATATTGCAATTTCTTTAACAATTTCATATTCTCCATGGACAGTAAAATTGTGAGTGCCTCATGTATCATTTATACTCGATTCCATACCTTTGATAGCTGTTCAAAATTATTTTATGCTAATAGTTACTATTGTATATATTTTTTCATCTTCAAATATTGACATCTTAGATTGACATTCCATCACCGTCATCCTTCTGATGATGCGACCATATGCTCAAGGTCAAGGATCAAAATAAATATAATTTAATTATGCTATTGTAGGAGTCTTGATTACATTTCATTCAATTTACTCAATTAGCATACTAAGCTTGTCTTACAATTTAATTTTTGAAATGGAAAGATGTTAGATGTATAAAAGGAAGGTGGAGAGTCTCAAATTTGTATTCAAGATGGGAGAGAAGACAGAAGTCCATCAAAAATAGGTATTGATGCGTTAAGTTCGAAAAAAACAGTGTTAACGTTAAAATATTCTTGAAAAGGGAATCTTTCGAAATTAACATAACCTGATAAATAAAAATTCGACGTTGACATTCAACTAATTGTATCAAATTCATGCAGGAATATAAAAATTGTTTTGATTAATGTTTCCGTTAGTGGCAACGTCGTTATTTAATTAGGCTGCCTAACGAATAATCAATCATTTTTTCACTAAATTGATCATCAGGGTGGCATTGAAAATATGCCGACAATACGAAAGAACGGAAAATATTTGCTTTTTGGATAATTTATGGCGGTGACCACAACGTATTACCTATTATTGCCGGCGTTCGGGTATATTTTATTTTAAATACGCTACAGTATTCTCAATTGGATGCCAATAATAATTTATATCGGTTTGCACAATGTTATGTATAATTGCGAGTGTGTTTGTTTACCTTGTGGTTTTTGGGCTTCGAAACTATTTGTATTAATAACGCACCTGCTCTACACTCCTTTGGTTCTATTCATCATGTTTTGTTTGCAATTTGAAAAAATTGTTGCTCGAATGTGTAGTTCTGGATTGATGGCTGCACATAATTTTAATAAGGGTCGCAAATCATTTTTTGTGTCAGTCAGATAGTGAGGTGAACGCTTCTCGTTATGCGTTATGGTGTAGAGTGTTGAGTATATATCAAATTTTCCGTGAACGCTCACTTTGTACCCAAGTATAATTCTTACACTCAAGGTGTTGTTTTGTAAACGAAAAACTTGTGTAATTTGTTTTAGAACTTCACTTCTTTATATTAGGTTGGTCTGACTGTTACGTATCTTGGAGCGAGGGATGTCGCGACGCTAAAGATCTGACCGTTACGTTACGTTATTACGTTATGTGTCTTGAGCGCTTGGGCTCTCGCGCTTTCTCCTCAGGCTCAGAGCTAGTCTCTCGGCGCGAAATGTTGATTGTCAGCATACATTGTGTTATTAATTTTACAGTTAATAGAATACTCAATATGTACTTTGTGCCAATCAACTTGATGATAAGATTTTTATGATCAATACTACTGTATATTTTCTACTAAAGTTCTTACCGTGTGTTCCGCGACATGTTTTTCAATTTTTTCATTCGCTTAGCATTGAAATAGTGTAGATTGTCAATTATTTTCAAGTTTTGTCCCTAATTTGGCTAGTAGGGGGAAAAGTTGTATATACACCACTGTGGTGATGGCATTTATAAGCCTCGATCAATAATAATAGTCTCCACTACCTTGGTGTGGAATATACTATTTTTCACTACCAGCTGTAAAGTTGACAATTATTGCTTCTTCTAGTATACATAATTTTGTATACTCAGGAGATTGTCTTCAACATATTTGCTGCTTAAAATTGCCTATCAAGATAAAATTATTTGAATAAAAATGCCAGTTCGAAACTCGCGCTTAAACAAAAATGACTGATGACGTAACAAGCTCGTTCATAATAATAATATATCCAATACTGACAGTGTACTTGTCAGTATTGTCAGTCAGTATTCAAAAGTCCCCTCCCCCCCCCTCGTATCTTTTGAACGGCTACACCTACATTAATAAAATTTGGAGGGTGAAAATAAAGTGTTGTAAACTTCTCCACGAATGGTAACAGGTTACGTAATAGTGATGGATGACGTCACAGTGCCACTCTGGCCAATAATTTTAAATAGGACCTTATGGCAAGTGATATCTCGTTTGAAAGGAATTGAAATTGGCTACATAGCCATATTAATTTTGTTTGGGTTTAAACTAATTTTGACGGATAAATTAAATCAATACCAAAATTATTATTTCACATTTGAATATTGAAGATTTTTCAGTCCGTTGGTTGTCAAAAAAATTGACGTTTTTAATTGATTAGTATTTGTTGCTTTGCAATAGCTTGAATATTTAATTTTATTATTGTTTAACGAGACGTTTAAGAGTTTACATAGGCAAAATGGTACGTACTCAAGCCGACAAAGTAGCAGCTATCTTAATATTGGTGAATCTAGAAATAATCTCCATGAAGCGGAACGTTTATTTAATGAGAGATACCCAGATCGCCCTATCTCGAGAACTTATTTGAGAAAGCTTCTTCACAAGTTTAAAGCAACAGGTAATATTCAAGATGCCAAACGATCTGGTCGACCAACATTTAGTGATGATTAAAAAATTGATATAGTTGCTGAAATGGTAGTAAACCCTACTTCCTTTTCAACTAAAGTTGCGTCTATCTGTAAAGTGAGTAAAAGTACAGTACAGAGAGTGTTGGCTAAAAATAAATTTCATCCATACAAGTTAAAAATGGTGCACCAGCTTTCGGATGACGACCCCTACAGAAGACTCGAATTCTGTGAATGTATGACAAATAAAATTAGTCAATACCCACATTACACAAGAACAATTTGTTTTAGTGACGAAAGTACTTTTTGCCTCAATGGAAATGTGAATACACAAAATGTAAGGTATTGGAGTGACACAAATCCTCACACCTTTCGTGAACAACATACCCAATTTCCAGAAAAAGTCAATGTTTGGGCAGGTATTTTGGGAAACCACATAGTTGGTCTTGTTTTCCTAAATTCAAATTTAAGCGGTGAAGTGTATCTGGAGATGTTACAAAATGCAATTGAGCCGTCAATTCTTGGAATTCTAGAAAATAGTCCAGATGAATTCGGCCATCTGAAAATAACATTTTAACACGATGGTGCTCCTGCACATTATTATGGCGCAGAAAGACGTTACCTGGATGAAGAATATCGAGGTAGATGGATCGGCCGGCGAGGTCCTATAGAATGGCCACCTCGGTCACCAGATCTGACACCATTATATTTTTTTCCTATGGGGGTACTTGAAATCCAAGGTTTAAACTACGACACCAGATAGCATTGGCGTTTTGAAAGAAAGAGTTATTGAAGAATGCAATGCAATTTCAGCTGACACATTCGAACGAGTACGACAAGAGTTTACTAATAGGATGTATTACTGTCAGGAAGTAGACGGAGCACATTTTGAACACTTGCTATAAAAATCCATTGTTGATATTTTTTGATTTATTAAATTTAAAAAAATAATTTCAATAATTTTGGTATTTATTTAATTTATCCGTAAAAATGCCCTTCAAACGAGATATCATTTGCCATAAGGTACTATTTGAAATTATTGGCCAGTGTGGCACTGTAACGTCATCTATTACTATTACGTCACCTGTTACCATTCGTAGAGGAGTTTATATATATATAATCAACTCTGCAGGCCTAGAAGGCCCATGGCTTTGTTGACTTCTTTTCTCCATTCTTTCCTGTTCTCTGCTTTTCTTTTCCAGTTGGTTATTTTTAGTGTTCTAAGGTCTTTTAACACCTCTTCCATCCATCTTGCTTTGGGTCGTCCTCTTTTCCTCTTTTCTCCTATCCCTCTTTCTACTATTTTTGGGGTACCCTTTCATTTTTCATTCTCTGTATGTGGCCAATCCATCTCAATCTATTTCCCTTTGCAGTACCTATGATGTCTGGTTGACCAAATAGTTCTCTCAGTTCCTTATTGCTTCTTCTCTGCCATATGTCGTCTATTTTCTTCCCTCTAAAAATTTTGCGTAGACATTTCCTTTCCCAAATCGCTAGCATATTTTGTTCATTTTTACCCAGTGTCCACGTTTCGCTTCCGAATAGCACTATAGGTCTTAGTATCGTTTTATATATTCTCATTTTGGCACTTCTAGCTAGCACTTTACTGTTTAATATATTTTTTAGCTTATATAAACATTTGTTTCCTTTGTTTATTCTGTTCTGGATCTCTTTTCTTTGATCAGGCTTTTTGGCAAATTCTGCTCCCAAATAGAGTAATTTACAACACTTTATTTTCACCCTCCAAATTTTATTAATGTAAGTGTAGCCGTTCAAAAGATACGAGTGGGGAGGGGACTAATAGCATTGTATACAAATATCTGTATACAGTTTTATACGTACACGAAATGAAAATATTAAGCAGCTACCTTTGAACACAATGCATTTACACAAATTACAATTTGTTATAAGCTATAACTAAATTTTTCTCTGAATTACAACTTTTTCTAGCTTTGTCTGCTGTCACTCAATATATTTGTATTCGCAGAAAAACTGCGTTCCACATCCACGGAAGCTATTTGCATTAGGGAAGATATTATTTGAGGGGTTAATTGACTGTAATCCATCCGAAAATATGCCTTTTAGACTGTTTGAGATAGGTACATAATATTGTGAAACCCTCATTCTCTTCTGGGACGAGATTGTCGACGAATAGTCACTGTACTGTGACATAATTTCCTCCTCCCTATACTCTAAACAACGCCTTATTACACTGTTTTGAAGGACGTCTGTAACAATTACCAAAAAAGTATGATTTTGATCCACAATTGGTCCTGATAGGAGGCGCTGCTACTCCTAAACAACTCCAAAACGGCTGAGCCGATTTTGTTGAAATTCCATGTATGTGTTTGAGTGAGTAACTGGTTGTATTAATTCACAATTAGTTCCGGTAGGTGCCGCTGCAATCTGGTTTATGCTGAAATTCTCCTAAGCGGCTTTACCGATTATGATGAAACTTTTCGTATCTGTTTGATTCAGTGACTAGATGGTTCAGATTCACAATTAGTCCCGGCAGGTGGCGCTGTAATCGGAGCTAGTAACAATATAATTTCGAAATATTTTGTTAATTCACGTGCCATACAATTTTTGGAATCAGGAAAAGTAAAAAATTTGACTTCATGCCTTAATTCAACATTATCCATTCTCAGATTTCGGCACGCTCCAGCATTTCCATTCCTAGGTAATGTTACTTACATCCCTTATAGTATAAATAACTATCCTCACGCTGATGAGAATCGATACAGATATTAAGTGTTAACATAAACAAATACTAACACGACACTAAATTTATTTTCCCCTTTACGGACTTCTTCCACGTTTCAGCTTTTTGGTATACCACAAAATGGTTCAGATCCGATAAAAGGAGTACAATCTCATTTCCGGCAACTTCTTTATGCCCTGGCAACCACAACAAACTTACTTTGTTGTTTCTAGTCAGCCGCTCAAGGAATTGTTTGCAATTCCAGACTGTTTTAGTGGACTGTCTGTGAAGATGGTAACTTAACTAAATGAACTATTAATATCTGAGGCTTCCCTTGAGAAGTAAGCGAGAATAGTAGACAAAATGTTTTTTTTTTCAAATATATACATACATTTAGAAATTTTAGTGCCTTTCAGTCGTTAGTTCACAAAATCCACTGAAATAATCGGGTTGAAAAGTTTAATGAATTTTTCATATGCAGTCTCGTAAACGACTGCCGATTTTGTGGAAATTGAATTATCCTATGCACTTTGAGCGGCTTTCTGAATTTTGTTAGCGTTCGGTGCTTTATGGAATTCTTTCATAACTACTCATATCGCTACAGTAATTGACATTGTACATAAATTTTATTCCAACTGGACGTCAAATATGAAACTTATCAATTAAAATGAATGTCTGGTTGAATTTGTTCACGAATTTATTTGAATTTCAATTGACTTCTAGCAAAGTGGATACCGAGCTCTTCAGAATTACCGAATAATCAATATTTGTATTCCGAATAATAAAATATCCAATTGTTTAAACTAAAAAAAAATTCACAAATCACGGTACAGACAAATCAAGAATTGTATACAATACAAGCCAACCAAGTGTGAAAACAAGGACTATGAATTTAGTAAGTCTAGTTTACTATCGTCCTACTGATGTACATCAAATAGAACCGGCGAAAAGTTGACCATGGACGTGGATATTTATAATACAAACTGTTATTTAATAAAGTATTTACATACGTCTGCCGCGCCATAACTAGTACGTGCCGAAATAAAAAAAAAGAAATCGGTAGTCATGTGAACTGTCGTTTGAAATTTCTATCGTTTCTCCATATTTCAAACATTTTTACAGATTAATTATTGATGACTGTAGTGAATAAAAACTCTCACAATTATTTACCCCACACAACAAAATATGTCACGTAGGCTCATGCTGGATGAAACCAGATATAACATACTTATAGATGGGCATCTGACGCGTGGCGCTCCCTATTATAGGGCTCAGCTATAGGGTAATGAAATTGTTTCAATTATACTGGGTGGGGCACTATGAACGAACTATTCTCTGGCGTCTTAACGGCAAATAAAATTAGAAAAAATAAGACGTAGAATTGAGTAGATTACTTAGGACTATAATTTGAAAATATTTTGGATCATACAGGGTGCTCCAAAAAAGCGTGCCGTATCAAAGTTAGGTTCCTTTAAACGGAACACCCTGTATTTTATCACATTTTTGGATTGTACTATTAAAAATAATGTAAGTTCATCAACATTTCCCTATACCTATCTAGTTCAGTTTCCAGGATAAATCGATTTTACATAATTTGTAGACCCTCCGAAAAAATACAATAACTTCAAAATAAAAACGAATAACCACATTTGCTTTACACACTAGAAGCTTTCAACATTCAGTTTCCAATATTCACTGGTATGTTATCATATACAGGGTGTTTTTAATATGACAGTATAACACTAACCATTTAATAGGTACATCAATTTCTGGCTTAATTTAAATGGAACATCCTGTATCTGTTGGGTCTGCTAAACGTGGGAATTTATTACCTTTCAGTTTGTATTAGGGTTGCCTATATCTAACTCTGATAGTTCTCGAGAAATTTTAAATTTGTTTTTTAATATTCAATTATTTGCTGACATCTAGTTACCTATGACATGATACTCCGATGCAAAGTTTTTAAAAATTTATAATTTGTTATTTTGACAGTAAGTGCTTTGTTGTATGATTTATTATTGATAAATTAAAGGTCTCTTAAATCAGAATTTTATTGAGGGTACTCAATCATTAACTTTGCAATAAGATTAGTAAAAAAACTAACTGGAAGAAAATTTCGTAAATTTTTACGTAACAAACTACCCGAACTTTCAGATAACGTTCCACTAGCTACAGGACAAAAAATGTGGCTGCAGTTAGATGGTGCGTCTGTTGATTACAGTATAATTGTCCGGCGTTACCTGAACAAGATTTTTCCACAAAAATGGATTGGGCGAGGTACTCCTTACCTTTGGCCGCCAAGGTGCCCATGCTTGACGCCATTAGACTATTTTCTTTGAGGTTACATAAAAAGTATTGTCTACAGTCAACCACTCCTGAGAACATGAAGGATACGATAAGGAGAGCGTTTCAAACAGTAACACCAGAAAAGAAAGTGAACAATAAATTAAAAAAAAAGGTTCAAATTTGTATCCAACAAGATGGGCGTCACTTTGAACACCTTCTTTGAATTTTTTGTACCTAGTTTTTTATAATTTTAAAGCTTATTCTATCTGTATGCTCAAAAATAGTGTACTTACCCTTAATAAAATTCTGATTTCATTTATCAATAATAAATCATACAACAAAGCACTTATTGTCAAAATAACAAATTTTAAATTTTTAAAAACTTTCCATCGGAGAATCATGTCAGATGTCAGCAAATAATTGAATATTAAAAAACAAATTTAAAATTTCTCGAGAACTATCAGAGTTAGATATAGGCAACCCTAAAACCAACTGAAAGGTAATAAATTCCCACGTTTAACAGACCCAACAGATACAGGGTGTTCCATTTAAATTAAGCCAGAAATTTATGTATTAAATGATTAGTGTTATACTGTCATATTAAAAACACCCTGTATATGATAGCATACCAGTAAATATTGGAAACGGTATGTTGAAAGCTTCTAGTGAGATGGTGTGAAGCAAATTTGGATATTCGTTTTTATTTTGAAGTTATTGTATTTTTTCGGAGGGTCTACAAATTATGTAAAATCGATTTATCCTGGAAACTGAACTAGATAGGTATAGGGAAATGTTATTGGAGTTACATTATTTTTAATAGTTAAATTCAAAAATGTGATAAAATACAGGGTGTTCCATTTAAAGGAACCTAACTTTGATACGGCACGCTTTTTCCAAAATATTTTTAAATTATAGTCCTAAGTAATCTACTCAATTCTACTTCTCATTTTTTCTAATTTTATTTGCCGTTGAGACGCCAGAGAATAGTTCGTTCATAGTGCCCCACCCTGTATAATAAGATTATCATTTTTATCAACAGTGATAAACGGTTCCGGATCTGTGAAGTCTCCTTTAGAACCTTCTTTAGCTAAGTGATCATCACCCTCTTTATGTGCCAGTACTCTACTAGGAACACTGAATTGTCTCTTGTCAGCATTTTATGTGATTATTCACACTAATCATTCTCCTAAACTTAGCTATAAGACTAGAATATTTCCTCTAATTAAGTATAGCAGATATTCCCCTGGTCTCTACACTCTAATCAATCGAATCTATGTAGCTTCTTGCATGTTCTGTAAACATTATTCAGTACTAGTGACTAGTGGGAAAGGGTAGCATTATCAATTGCCCCCGTTTCCAAGTATCGCGCATGCACTTGTCTGTATAAAAACGTGGTGTATAATAATATTGCCATTCAAATGAAAATAAGTGTGGAAGAAACTACTTTATTTCTGGTGAATGACACATTATTTCCAAGTTACAAAATGGACAAACTTTGTTGTCCCAAATAAATGAAAAAACATATTTTGTCAGAGGTGATAGTAGGTATAATACCTACTATTATAACGACTTACAGAGTCTTCGAAAATCTGATAACAGAGACCTAAGTCCTTTCGAATTGCAAACTAGAATGATTGGTTACATCTTGCAAATATACGAACCCCGTTTAACTTTGGAGTGTGATTCAATGTCCTTCGTGGCATATGGCCAGGGAAGTAGTTGGTGCTTCTTAATGAACGGTCTTTGTTGTTTGCTCTTCAAAGACTCTATAGGGCGTTATATTATTATTTTTTTATTACCTTTGACATCTATTAATAACACACGCTTTACTTAAATGACAATTTATTGGGAGGAAAATGTGAAATATCCAAAAAAAAAACTTGTGCCAAAATGTATTTTACATAAAATTCGATTTTGTCGAACATCATTTCCACTTAAAATATATTTCGAATGATACAATCAATCAATTAAACATGATTTTAGTATTTTAATTGGAAATTCATTTCTTCCTTTAATCATGACGCTAATTACCATAAAACCTCCAGAATAAATAACCTACATGAATAGCAGCCGATGATTAAAAATAATCCCTCGATCCTGATTGTTTAAAAACAAATTATTGCCTATCAATGAAAAATTAATTGCTCGCCATTCAAATATCTACCGTTACATAGACCACAAATGTTCGAAATTTTCATTCGATTGTTTATAATTTAATTTGGAAATCTGCGAGATTTTTTTTGTTGTTGTTTCAAGTAATACAAACTATTTGGGTATATTTGTAGTTTCAAAGATCTGGCAGTAGTCCGAGTAAGTGAGATCAAAAAATCTACTACTACATAATACTACATAATGGCCGCTAAATATTTTCCCACATTCTCGAATGAATTCCGCTGGAACTTGCTTCGCAGTTTGCCAGCACAATGCAGAGCACTTAGGTCCTTTACGCTAAAATATCTTCCAGTTTTGCTCGCACAAAAAATTGTGGACCTAAACTTAGTAGGAAATAATGACATGATAAAAGTAGATTGAAAAAAAAATTGTTCAACCCTCAAAATTTTAATATCAATGTAAGGAAAATGTTTCTGGAAAATTTGGGGTTTTTAAATTTTGATGATTAAATATTGCAAAAGTTCAAATTGACTTTATATAATAATATACAGTCACAGACAAAAATATTGTATATTCAATTTAAATATTTTCTTCAACAGATTTTATGTTTTTAATGCTAATGTCCGCGAGCATGCAGTGGTCCAGTACCGTGGGGCTGAAGGTTCAATGGTACGTCCACAGTACACAAGGCGTCATGTCAATACCATTGAACTAAACTGTCAATTAATAATATTGACGTTATACAACACATTATTTCCATTATATTTTTGTCTCTATAATCGTTCTCATTATCACATAACTTTCTCTTTTCTCAATTTTTGATTGGAGACTCCAGCTTCCTCAACCATATAATTTTTTTTCTAAATTTCGAGGTCGTATAACTTGTTTTTTTGGGTCCCAATTAAAATGATACTAAAATGAAAACATCAAAAACAATCTCTTATTTTAATCAAATGTTAAATAAATTTTCATCAAACGTAACTTCTTTGATCTAACTGCTTTTAGTAAATACAGAGAAATGTTTCTCTGTCTCTAAAGCGAGGTTTTTATTGGATGAAGCTCGTATTATCATCCTAATGAAATTTTTGAAAATTCCTTCGCGTGTAAAATTACATAAAAGTTAAGGGAAATTTCGAATGTTAATTGTACGTGTAATATGAACAGCCATTATTATATTTCAATGTCACCTTATTGTATTTTCATGCAGAGTGAGAATTGAGTATGGAAACGGTAAACACGATTTTTATACATTTGGTTGGGCTAAGGTTTTATAATGCTGCCGATATTAGGGTGATATTGACATTACTTCCTTTTTTAAGAATAATAACGAACTTAGTTAGGTTAGGTTAGGAGATATTCCTCTCCAAGCGAGGTACATCTCCGGGGAGGACTTCCACCACTTCCCCCCATCTTATTCGATGGGTGTCATCATCGTAGTTCGCGTTTCAGCGTACAGCTCGTCCCTAGCTAAAAGGGCTAGCAGCTGGGGTCGAGCCGTCTTCTCTTTGGCCGTGTAACCTCGGTGGTTTTTTCTTCGGTGGTCTTCCGTTGTGGGTGTGTCGTCCGTTGTGTGCGTTTGCGCTGCCTCCACAAAGTGCGTTCTCAGCCGGCAAATTTCGGCTGAAAACACTTTTAGAGTGTGTCTTCTTTTCTTCCGATCTCTTACAGGCGACTTTAAGCCATTAGCTGAGCTAATAGCTTTGTCACCTGTTCGAGGATAAGGTTTTTCGTTCTTATCGTCGTTGTTTTCTTGTTAGCTGCGTCTTGGGCGTAGCTGACTCCTGTCTTCTTTACTGCTGTTGCTGTTGTCCCTGTCTTCTGGTTGTTTGTGGCTTTTGGGCATCCTTTGTAGTTTGCCGGGTGTTCTCCCTGGCAGTTTGCGCAGGTGGCCGGCTTGGTCTTCGGTCGTGGGCAGTCGTTGGATCGGTGTGGTCCACCGCACTCACGCATTTCGTGTTCACGTTACACGTCGTCTGTCCATGGTGGAAGCCTTGGCAGTTGTAGCACTGCGTCGGCCCTTTTCCTCTTCTTTGTTCTTCCCACCTGATCCTTACGTTCTGGATGTGTTGGATTTTCTCTTTTTTCAGGCTCCAGCTCCACCAGGTAGATGGGTAGCGGTCTTCTCTCTCCAAATCTGGAATGTAGTTGGGTTAGTCGTTTTACACTTACCCCTCGTCTCTCGATTTCTTCCTTGATTTCCTTGCTGTGCGTTAGTCCTCAGATGACGATCCTTGCCATCCTGTCTTCTTGTGGCATATACGTATACCACTCCACTTCTTTTCTCTCCGAGTCTTTCCCGGATTGTTATGAACCCCGTCTTTATGTTTCGTCTTTCGATTTCTTTTCTTACGGAGCTCCAGTGGTGGATGATCCACAGAATGACGGGTGGTGGTCGGTGCGTCGTCCACCTCTTGTTTTCGCGGATGGCCTCGTCCATCGCTTCCTCGTTGGCTTTCCTCCGGGCGGCGGCTTATTTTTTCTGTATATTCCTGATGGATATCACTTCCGTGAAATCCATCTCCTCTTCTTCACTGTCTTCGTCTTCTCTTGGGGATTCTGTCCTCTGCGTCTTTCTGCGGACGCTTTCTGAGCGGCTTCGGCTTCTCTTCTCCTCTTGCATCGCCTTTGCCATGTTCTCCAGGACTTTTCTTAGGCCTGTTATCTCCTCTTCCATGCGCTGTATGGTTTTCTTCATCTTTTTTGCGGCTTTTTTCGCTTCTACTGCTTCTTTTTTGGGTTGGTCCCTTTCTTCTTTTAGCGTCTTCCTTATTTCCATGTCCCTCAGCATTTTCGTGACTTCTTCCGCTTTCTTTGTGTTTTCTCGCGCCACCATTTCTGCGTTTTTCATGGCTCTTGTTGCCTCGTTGTCCTCGCTGTCCGATGTTGTTTCCATTGTCCTCCTTGTTCTGTTGCTGGCTTGGCTGCTAGTACAGCTGTCATTCTTTTTTTTAGGTGGCATCTTAATAGTTCCTGTCCTCCACAGGTCCCAAAACATATACGAAACATCTATCAAATCCGGACTTGATAAATAAAAATATTTTTCAAGACTTTCATAAATAGAAAAAAGAAAGTGTTGAGAAACACTATTTGCGTTTAAAACGCTGTTTTCGTTTTCTGATTAGCTTTCGCCGGTTAGGTTAATAAAAATCAACCTCCGTCCGATCGCTTTCTCAATACCGCTTTGCTTGCTTCTGAGTATTCAAGACACATCCTTACAACTCGGCTGCTCGCTGTCAACAAAATTAGCTAGTACTTTGGAGCACCATCTTGTTGCAGCAAGATTTTGTCGTTTGGGATATTGTTTTGGATGATCAAATTTGTGGATCAAAATGTTATTGAAAATACTCACTTGGATTTGGAAATAACCAAACCCACTCAGTGGGATTCACGCATTGTTTCCTGACCAGTATTTACAATAATTATGCCGATTTACGTTCCTATTGAATGAAGTTACCTCAGCGCAATACATAAAATTACTTGAAAAATTTGGAGTATATTGATTGTAACAATTTCCATCATTATGCAAACTCTTGACATCTATCGAAATCATCAGCTGGTCAACTCTTGAACTTGTCTTATTTTGTATGGATTGAAAACAGGAGACAAACGCCGAAAGATTTATTTACAGTTTTTCTGCGCTATAATTTGGATGAATCTCTACTGAATTGAAATCCCAGTTCATTATTTTTCAAATATACGATCCACCACTCTGTATATCAATGTAATTGTTTGGTGCTAGTGGCCATAGTAACCGAGCACGTTAATTATAATACTTTTGGGCCGGGATGAGAAGCTTATATTCTAATGGGTTCTAACCAGTACCCAGAGAGTGTTGGACTCATCCCAAGGGTAATGCCTACCAACCAAACCCATCTCAAACTCAACGATACTCCCATCTCGGAATTAATACCCTAGTATACTTCAAGACGGGCGGCGGTCTCTTTCACACTTTCCGTCATCTTCTTCCTTCTGTCACTCCTACCTCTCATGCTCTCCACTATGCCACTTACCTCCATCTATACCTCCTAGCCACTCAACATTATCTCCATCATGTTTTTCCAACACACCGCCTACCCTAGTTTATTTTCCAGCTTCTTCAGCACTTCCTCGTTCTTCCAGCATCTGAACACATGACCCACATTACACAAACGTTGAAGGATTATTATTATGTCGAATAGTCAAGCACTAATTTCTTGTGTAATGTCATAAAATGTTATGGGAATCTCTAGGAAAACTTGAGAGAATAACAGCGATACCTCAATGTGGGCTCCAGGACACACTGAAACAGAACGGATTGAGGCAGCAGTTGAACTAGCAAAGAGAGACTTTTTTGTGGCTTTGGACCCATTAACAATATAAACATCAGGTGAATTCATGAGCAGATGTTTCAGCTGGAGGAGAAAACTTCAGAACACCTTCTAAGCTACTGTGACTGCATGGATAATGTGCGATTTTTTGTACTACGTGAATGAACTACATAAAAAGAGTTGAGATAAAGAGTGTAATCCGAATTAAGAGATCCAAAATATATTTGGAGAGGTTGTAGTGAAATAGGCAAAATAACCACCTCATCTATATCATCTGAGTTATTATAACCAAAACTTCTGACTCATTGTTACCGATATAAGTGATCATTTTCAGAATAAGCCAATTAGCTTCGTTAAAAAACTGGGTGTGTTTGGTGAATTATTAATAAATGTAAGCCAAAATGGATCACTGCCTTTTGGAACTTATTAACCATTTCTTTGGTGTAATTTTATCATTTATATTGTCTCTTCCAACAATAACACTACTTATTTTCGTTTATTTTGTTGATATACAACAGTATAATTAAGGCGTTACTTATAAACAAACATTAGACAAATTCTAGTTATTTGCTTCAAACACTACAGTATAAAATTAGAAATAATTGAATAAGTGACATAAATTGGATATTCATAAATAAGCGGTGGTAAAATATGAGTATTGATTTATAGGAATACGTTGCTCGAGGTTAAATTGAGCTGTTGATATCAATAAAAGAGCTATTAAGCAGTTATACAATCCAAATTCCAAAAATAACTACCTAGAAATAGTTTATATATTGGTGGTAATTTTTATAATAACAAATTGAAACCAAACTGGGTACGCTGATAATAACAACAATCCATGTAATTAAAACGTTCTATTAGATTTATATATGCACGTCATGTGCATCATACGTAAACAACAAACATACGTATATCATTATTGTGTATTGAATATCTCTAATTTAACGTCCAACTAATGAAATTATTCGTACCTAACATACATTGTTACGGACTTTGTTTGAGGCACGTTGTATCGAACCGAATTATACAAAAGCATCGGACATTGATGACGAGATAAGGATAATAATAATAATAATAATGATAATGCTGTATTAATCCTTTCTGATCGCAAAAATTATATAGGATATGTCCGTGTATTTATAGTTATATTCAACATGAAGCGTACAGTACACAAGCCAAAATATTGTATTATTAAACAATATATTGATTTTTGTAAAAAGAACAACTCGTGAATCCACCAGCATGAATTCTATCAAATTTCATTACCTTTCGATAGTTAGGTCTCATCTTGAATGTTGCTAATCTGTTTGGTCTTCACTACTCAACTCACAAAGAGGATTGAACAAGTTCAAAAAAAACATTTTTTCGCTATACCGGGTGTTCCAAGTTTTCGTATATAGGCAATATTTCGCTTATTCGACAAGATAAGAGTACACGCATATTTTATATTTTGCTTGGATATTAATTTATAATAGTAAATATGATATCAAAAATGACTAATAATAAGAAATATACCAGTTTCCATTGGAAATTACTCCCAAATTTTGAAATAAAGTTTAAATTTCAATCCACTTTCCGACCACAACCCGAGGATTTCCGAACGCTACCGACGATACGTGTGATGTCATATCTCTTGTGTTTACTTATGTCAATATGGCCGGTATTGCATTAGGTTATGTGTAGTTGTGTGTTTATATTGTATTTTAATCAACTATTAATTGCTTCATCGACGTGAAAATATCATTTATATGTTTGTTTGAGACCATTACGTGTTTGTGTGTGCTTTTTCTTATTTCTAAAAGTCAACGTGAAGTGGACAGTAGACATAAATATTCGATATTTCCGAGGATATTTTGAAACTTCTGGAAGAATATATTTTATTTACTAATTCAGTGTTCAGTGACGATTCTTCCATATTTTGTGAGTAAAGATATGGCTAGCGAAGGTTTTGTGAAAGCACAAACTGATAAGTTGCCCAAAGTAGACTCATTTATGCTGCTTGAATTTATGGAGTCAAACAGCTGCTTTAATGCAGAGAAAATAAGAGGACTTAAAGCATTATCGTAAGTACGATTCAAACTATGTTTTATTTATATAATATATACCAACCATATTTCGATGTGTGGTCGTAAGAAAATGATGTTTTTATGGTTGATTCCTAGACATATAGGTACATAACCTCAAACTATTTGAGAATAAAAATTACCAGCATAGAAGTAGGTACTTACATTAAAATGGTCTTCACAAACAAAAGTAATGCCCTTCTCTTAAGTGTATTTTTGCTTGCACCACCAGGTAAAGTAACAAATATTTTGTCTGGAGTTTCAATAGACGTTGATTTACACACTGGAACAATGCAATACTTGGAATACAAAGTGTTTTTCGGCTTTATCCATTTTTAAAGCTTTCAGAAACAAATGAGGTCACAAGAACTCAGAGCGTGATACACGAATAAGAACGTAAACAAATGACGTCACACCATGAGGCAGCCATCTTTATGACGTAAGGCGCGTTTTGGTGAACTTCCAAATTTTATGATTCTTAAGGTCGTATTAAAAGTAAAGTTTATATTTCTTTGAAAAAATAGGCAAGCAGGAGACCTGATAAAGCGTCAATTCCCACGAATAGCAAAATTTATGCTTGTACCCTATTGATAAATAAAAAAACTGCATTGGATGGCATTAAAGTAACCTCCTAATGGCTTATAAAAAAATGTTTTACATTTGACAGCCCTGTGGTAGCTTCCGCTCACTTTTTATTTTCAAATGGCACCCTCTGTATTTTGTCATTGCAAATTGCATGTCGTCCTATTTGGGATACAACGATAGCACATACTTGGTATTTTTTTCAATTTATAATAACAAAAGCATTAATATTCCATGAAGTATCAATTTCAACTAAAATACCTCTGATGCAATTAAAAAAAAATCAAAGCAAGTGTTCAAGATTATTTCCTGCAGAATCCATGCAATCCTGCATCAGAGCTGAAGGTAAGAGAATATTTAGCAAGCTTTTGTTGACGGAAGATTTGGCGAAATACTATCAGTCACGATTTATTTTTTTTTATTAACAGCTGCATTTTGTGTTACTTAGGTAAAGTCAATTTATTTTGGAAAAAGATAAAATTCTCCCTCATTTTGATATGTCAATTCCTGCTGAGATTTATAGATCCTGCGGCCAAACTTCGGATGGCTTTTAAAACAGTAGTCACTTCTGACAACGTAAGAGTGAAAATTCTAGGTTGTAGTATTTTATGATTTAGAGGATTTTAAAGAACGCATTCGTCAAGCATCTCGTAGCGTTACACCAGCTATGATTTAGACGGGAGGGGGGGCTTGCACAACAACACTTTTAACACGTTTTGCAGCTTGCATGCAGGAAGCACTTGCTGTGTTCGTTTTTTGAATTTCATCAGAGATATTTTAATTGAAATTCATACTTCATGAAATATTGATGTTTTTATTATTATTAATAATTGGAAATAATACCAAGTATGTGAAATCGTTGTATTCCAAATAGAAAGACACGAATTTTCAATGACAATATACAGGGGGTGCCACTTGAGAATAAAAAGTGAGGGGTAGCTACCACAGAGCTGTCAAATGTAAAATATTTTTTTATGAGTTATTGGGAAGGTACTTTAATGCCATTCAATACAGTTTTTGGAACTTTAGTTCTTTACGTCAGGTTATGTTTGAGCAACCAGGGGTCGCGACGCAAAAGATCTGACCGTTACGTTACGTTACGTTGCGTTATGTTACGTTGCTTCGTTATGTGCCTTGCTTGCGTGCCTGTGCTCTCTCCTGAGTCTCTCTCTCGTTTACGAAGCAGCGATTCATATGCTTCGGCCGGGAATCGAACCCGGGCCGCCCGTGTTGAAGGCGAGCATTCTACCACTGAACCACCGATGCTACATTAAAATTCTACTTGAATTTGTTCGGATAAATTTTTACTATTATTTCCATAATTTTTTTTGCGCGATTGATCTTTTTTGTTTTTTAACAGCATCGGTTATCAGGACGGTAGGTTGTGTTTACTGGTTTCTAAGTTTAACACGTCGGTAAGTGATTTACTTACCGTTCAGACGTCGAAAAGTAATAAATAGCATAAAAACAATTTCAGCAAAATTAAAAATATATTTTAAACTGATCGAGAAGTATAAATGCTACTTTTGACATTTCTCTCATTTCGAAGAAATTTAAATTACTTTATTCGGAATTTACTTCAATACGATCGCGCAAAAAACGGTATAAGCATCTCGAACGTTAAGGGTTGTTGCAAACGATGTAATCGTTTGCATGTAAATTCCTCTCGTAAAATAGGACAAAGTGATATGAGGATTAAGGGGTCTAGCACATTTACTTTTCGAAATACAGGGTGTTGAAATTTTGAAAACTTGAATGTTTTAATTCGATAACTTTAAAATGGATGGATAAATTGATTTGACATTTGGCAGGTTGTTTTTGAATGTAAAAGGGCATATTTTGATAAAAATAGTAGTTTTTGCAACTAGTGTGGATATGATGGCCATATCGCACGACGCCGTAGGCGGAGTGTTCATTCGTTCAAGTGCGATATGGACAATTCACATGAGTCGAACAGCATATTTTTTCTACGACCCACTTAAGAAAAAATCTAGAAAATAAAAATTTCTATAAACTGTAATTGAACTTCAAATTAAAAATTTAACAATTCAATTTTTTGTTTCCACTAATTTTGTTGTGGTAAACGTACATTTCTTGAATGTCCAATTTGTATAATGCTACGGTTTCCTTTTTTAAATATACGATGCTGTTATAAGTAGATGTTGCCAGTCGGACTCCCTCATGAAGGGTACCGTTACCATTATCTATAATAATGAATATTCTGCTGAATATTTCAAACGTCTACCTGTTGTTATTAATATCAAGCAGAATAATTATTTGAAAATAAAATTAACAATAAAAAAAACTTCTTCACGGGAATCGAACCCGGGTCTACCGCGTGAGAGTCTGGTTTGCTTACTACTCGACCACCGAGGAATATGCAAATTGTTTATTTATAACGTCAAATGTATTACATAATTTTTGCTTAAAAGGAACTAAAGTTCCTACCGTGTGTCCCGCGACACGTTTTACCTGTTTTTTTATTAATTATCTTGTCAAATAAGCGAGATATTTCCTGTATGCGGAAGCTTGGGACGCCCGGTATAGCATTTAAGGATAACAATTCATAACAGCATCAATTGGGCATCTCTTCTCTCGAGAGTCGCGGGAACAGAAAGACCTTTAACTGCTATTTAACATCTTGAATGGTATTTGAAACTGTCCACAGCTTCTAAATAAGATCGGTCTGTCTGTGCTACCTCGCTCAACTAGGCAGATGAGAAAATTTAATGTGCCTTTTCATCGATACAATTATGCTTTCCACTCGTTTTTGCCGAGAGCCATGAGACTAGCTTATGGACGAGTTCTATACAAGGAAATTTCTACCAACATAACGAACAAAAAAATACTGAAAAAGGTCAGTTGCATAATAAAGTGGTTTTCACGGTCAATTTTCAGCTTTTCTTGTATGTTTTGTACCCAAAAAGTTAGGAAGTCTTTTTAGTTTGGGGTATTTTGCATCTTACAGTTGACGAAAAATCACTACAGAATCCATGTATAATTGTAAACCAAAAAGATAGATAATGATACGTATATGTGTTGACAGCTGTCATTAGTTTTCCGTCAACTGTAAGATGTGAAATACCCCAAACTAAATGGACCTGCAAACTTTTCGGGTACAACATGGATGGTGAAGGGACTAAAAACATATAAGAAAAACTAAAAATTGATCGGAAAAACCACTTCCTCATGCGACTAACCTTTTTCAGTATTTTTTTTGTTCGTTTTGTGGGCAGCAATTCCCTTGTATAGAACTAGATTTCCAGTAACTCTATTAATCAGTTTCAGAACCACCTGACTCAACTAGACATTTTAACGTAAGAGATGTAATTGTCTTAGTTTTTATTTTGTACAATATATTAGCAAGGATTATGCTGCACATGCGAAATTATGAAACTTTTCTTGTCTTTTTATTATTGTGTATTTATTCATTTTTATCATTGTATTGTATTTCCATTACTGTATTTTATAATGTAATTGTATATTGTATTTGTGGTTTGATCTACTATGAAAAAAAAATTTCATATTCACATTCTTTAGATGGAATTGGGCTTGCCCGTGAAATGAATAAATAAATGAATGAATAAAAAACAAAAAACAGGGCATAATTAGAATGTTGAATAAAAAACCTAAATATCATATATTCAAGCACACGTCAATGCTGTATAAACATTCACTGATAATATTTTTCATTTACTATTTTCTTTTTCAAAATTTGTAGCTTTTTCAAAATTTGTAATTTTCTATACATTCGGCTCTTTTCATGTAATGTGGTTTTGTGAACTTATCCCCAACTCCTCTATAGTTAGTTTGGTCCTCTTTTTGAAAGATTGATGTATTTTTCGATGAAAGAATCATCTGATTATATCTATGTATTGTAACTGTAGTTCAAATACAAGTTTTTCAAATAATATGATCCATTTTCATTGACTGAAATAATAAAAGAAGAAAAAATTGGAGCTTTTTCTTGTCTATGTAATATGGTTATAAATCTATTTCTATTTTTTGTTTATCATTCTCACCAATTGAAAAAAACTACCCCTTGCTCGAATCTTATAACCTGAATATAAGGGATATCTATAAGATATCTTCGAACCGGAAACAAACGGTCAATCTGTTAATTCTCTAAACATGGTTCAGAAGCTAATCTCATTGATCTCTATTGACCCACCCCATAAACCACTATTACTAATAACATATTCTGTTCGGACTGGGATTTGCTGATAGAGAGGGATTTCCTCAATTGCACGGTCATAGGCAAATTTCCAATCCTTGCAAATACCCGAAGTAAAAAAGAGATCAAAAATCTCTCTATCTACGACCACGATCGAAAGTCGTCTTTTGTGCACTGAAAAGCAACTGCAAAGTTGATATTTTCCGCGAGCTGTCATAATTTGACATTATTGGCTCTCTTAAGCAGAAAGCAACTTTGTTGCACGGCTAATTTTATTTATAGATGATAAAGAGCTAGTAGTTATTAAAATAAACTGTAGAATGATTTAGATGATTTTCTAATATGTTGAAGCACTTAACAGTATTTTCCGTGATAATTTAATGAGAAATAGGAAAATCTAAAAAATTTCTGACATTAATGTAATAAGTGTTGCCTACATACATTGGTACACGAAACTGCAATCTGGAAACTGCTGAGTACAAACAATGGCAATTAATTTTATTTTGGTGTGATCGAAAAAAAAAATCTTGTGTGCATTTCGAGCAGAAAGTCCTTTGGTAGTCTCGACAGATTGCCGCTCTCCGCTGGGCAACTGTATGTTGTCTGTCTTGACTGCCAAAGTACTACTTTCTGCTCTTGATACACAAATAGCTATTTCCACTTTGTAGTAATCGGTTCATAACAGACCTTTTATAACAATATACAGAGGTGGTAAGTTGTAAAGTACCTCTATCGCTGCTGCCAACCTTTATGCTTCTTTGTTCACCACACCACAGACGTTTATGTTATCATTGGTCTAATAACACTTGTATATAACCATAGGGTCATTTTCTGGGATTTAGCACCATTTAAGCACACATTCTTCTGAATCTGCGCAAGGACATGCCTTTTTTATGTGACTATTGCATATAGGTTTGCTTTCACAAAAAATCTCTGACAAGTAATAGACAGTTTGTAAACCAATTAAACCAATCAGGAATCTCTGTGAGAACGCTTTAGGGTCTTTGCGCCGAAATCGTATTGTCAAAGACTGTCTGTGATGCTTGTGAGAACAAACCTTTTATCGAAATCTCTCGAATAAAGGAGATAATATTTTAAGAATCGAAACATAGTTGGCTTCAAAGCTATTGTAGCTCAAATGGATTGGCTTCAATAAGTAAGAAGTTTATTCACTAAAAAGTATTTCCTTATTATGAAATGGAAATTTTCAATCTAATCAATATTCGTTATTCGAATTTAAAGCATCTGTGTTCGACTTCTCTGAGGTGTTTTTTAACAATAATTTCAAGTCCGTTTTCTTACACGATTCGTAGCCAATAACTCTAAAATAAATTTTATGCTGAATGTTACTTCAAAGCACGTCTTTATCATTTTTAAAAATACTTCTTCGATGCTATGCTTACGCATTCAAAATTTGTATTTTACCGAAGGATATTCATATATTTTTATTTTAAACACGCTCCACCTGTATGTATGTATGTTTGTTACCGAATCCTTTGGGACTCGATTTTGAGCCACTTCAAATGAACAGATTTAATTCAAAAGTTGTACACTTGTCAAGGACATTATAGTAACGAGAAATACTATAGGTATAGTATAAAAATATAGGGTGTTTCATTTATAACGCAGCCTTCAACTCGATTTTCAACCATTTTAAACGATCGGATTAATTCAACTTTTTTTTTGCATACTTTGTACAAAAACGACAAAATTTCATTTTGAAGCTTATAGCTGACGTATACAAAGTGTTTTCCCAATAAAATAGAACTTAAGGGTCATCTACCAAATTCGAACTTGCACAATTATGCTTTGTATATTTTTTTGTTTCCCTACATCCTCACGTTTAAGTTCACATAACGAAAATTTTATTAGAAATATGAAAGCTCCGCAACATGTAGGTAGCCAAGCGGTCCAAGCGGATTTTGGTTCACGTACTACTCTATAAGCTTCGTCAGTACTGAACTGGGAGACCGCCTAGACCGGCGAGCGTTGTATCAACAATGGAACGGCACGCGACTACCGAAGCAGAGAGACAATGTCAGTCATAGAAGGATAGAAAAGCGAGAGATGGATTTTTATCCGATATTTTAGTGGTAGCAACCGAATTTCAATAAGGAATTGTACGGTCATAAGTAATTTGAGGATTCTGAGATTTTTATATAGTATTCATAAAGCTCCAAATTAGACTTCTTATCAATTAGTTTTTCCATTTAATACATATTTAATTCTTTACAAGGGCTCAAACTGTGCTTAATATGTGTAATTACCTCATGATTCGTATTTTTTTCAACAAAATTTGGTTAGCATTTCAAAGTTTTTATTCGATGAGAACTCTAAGTTCAACATTAATCTACATGATATATTTTTTCCTTAATTTTCAATACATCCATTGCCTCAAAATTCTTTGCCAAAAATACTTCGATATTTTGTCAAATCGCTGCCGATAGATTCCCCTTAATAGATTTCAATATTTCAGAAAATTGGGTTAAGTGGCCAAAATAATCACCTGAATTAATTGAAAATAAGTATGTAACAAACATAAATTATGAAATAATAGTTATTTATGATACAAGTGCGTGAAATTATACTTTTTCGCAACGAGTGCGCAAGTGTTATACAAAACTTTATTACGACCACATGAAGAAAAAATGTGCTTTGAAGGCGTTGAAAAACATAAAAATGAATTTTCTATAAACAAATATATAGGTACACAGTGAACTCGGATTTAAGGTGGTGTGCAATCCGAAAACATGCATTCCGCTCGAGGTACTTCCACTTAAAATAAGTGTAATTAAAATTTTAAATGTAACAGGAAATATTTTTCCGTCAAATTTACAGTCAGTACAAAAGTTTTTGCAACAAACGACTAAATTCAAGGCAACTAGATAATTACGTAGCTGAAAAAGAGTGTTAAAATGAGAACCCCATTTAAAAAGCATTGGTCATTTACGCACGCTTTTGGGTGTTATAATGAAAGTCCCATATAAAAAGCGTTGTTATTCACGCACCCTTTTTAACCTATGTATAATGTATGATTCCACACTTTTTTTTGGTTCGTAAATGCCTAATTTCAAAGGTGGTCGTAGATATAACAATTGAATTTTTTTAAATCCACATTATATTGAACTTGAAGTTATGACAAGTTTCGCTAACTCAGTATCTTTCTCAAACGAGTGGAGGTATAGTGAAATAGTAATTTACGTTACAAGACCGGGAAGTAGTGTTTTTCTGATGGAAAAAATACTTATAGATGGGAAACTGACCCGTGGCGCCCTCTACTTGTACGGGTGGTGCCATCTTGAGAGTCGTGTCAGTATCTCTAACACAAATCAGATGGTTGTGAACTTTGCTAACTGCCGAAAAAGAAGATTATTGTAATTTCACAGTTTTTGGCAGCATATTCAAAATGACTGTAATTTTTCCTTTGTTGCAAAATGTCATTTATGGTCCATTTTTTGATATTTCATCTAAAGTTACTCAACATCAGATTGTTATTACAATATATTACAATAATAACAATTAAATAGTTAAGTAAAATTGAATTAAATGTCAAAATGAACCATATAATGCATAAAGTGAGAAAAATAAAGCAATAATCATCAACCTCAAATTTTTTATTGAATGAAAAAAGTATACAATAACTGGAACGTTTTTCACATATTTCAATGACAAACATGAAGGAAAATAAATGTTAGGAATTCAACAACAATGCTGGGAAGTTCAAAGCTGAAGAATAACTACTCCTGTCACTTGTATTGTATTGTATTGTATTATAAAAGAGCGATTGGAAAAATGAAAACAAAATGGACGTCAGGGACCGGCAAAAGCTTTTTCCGGTCCCTGACGTCCATTTTTCGGTCTTGACCGGCAAAAGGTTATT
>CAJUYI010000202.1:225938-247085 GCA_910591695.1 Galerucella pusilla | reverse complement strand
GTACATTTGAAAGACTATGTTACCTTTCTCCTCCCATTTTTTACGCCACTGAGTTTTGAAGCAATTTTTATTAAATTTTGTATTCCTCAATAGTTTTCACGTGAAAAACGAATAACCTCCACATATGAAAAAATTGGTAGTTTTCATGAAGAAAAATGTTTCTTGTATTTTTTTCAATAACTACCAAGTACTTATTGTTGGAATATGTAACAGGAACCAATTTATGAAACAGCAATGCATCTAAAACATTCGGAGAATATTGTTGAAAATATTTATCCAACCTTGTGATTTTATTAAGAAATAAGCGGACAACAAATTACAAGAGATGTTCAAGATTTTGTCCATTTACATTTATACATAATTTGCAACGTCTGCTCAGCGAAAATGCAACGTCTGCTCAGCGAAAATCGCAAACCTTGGAAAGACTGACGATTGCCGGAAATAATTGCTGAAGCTGCTTGGATTCTATCTATTTTTTTTTATAAAATCACAAGTTTCGACAAATGTTTTCAAAAATCTTTTCCGAATGTTTCAGATGCATTGCTAGTTTCTGTTACATATTCCAACCATAAGTACTTGGTAGTTATTGAGAAAAATAAAGAAACATTTTTTTTAAATTTAATTATTAAAAAGTGATATTGCAGACTTCATGAAATCATTAAATACCTTGAAAACTACAAATTTTTTGATATGTTAAAGTTATTCGTTTTTCACGTGAAAACTATTGAGGAATACAAAATTTAATAAAAATTGCTTCAAAAGTCAGTGGCGTAAAAAATGGGAGGCGAAAGTTGCCATATTCTTCCAAATGTACACCACTGGATCAAAAATTGAAAAATATGTTTTCATCAAAATATGCCCTTTTACATTTTAAAACAACACCTGCCAAATGTCAAATCAATTTATCCATCCATCTTAAAGTTATCGAATTAAAACATTTAATCTATATAAATGTGTACTATGTGTTCTAGTTGCTTTGAATTCAAAATTATTGTTATCCTCTACGTTAATGTATTAAATGTTATTATTATTATTATTCTTTTTCCTTGGATTTCTTATGAACTTTCACTGGTAATATTTTTATTAAGTAATATTGGCTTCATTTTAATTAATAATAATGGTAATAAATAGTAAACAAAATTCATATCCACTTTCAAGGATTGTCCTTTAGTGGGGGTTTTGTTATTTTTTATTTATTTATTATTTGTAATTGCGTAATTGATTAGTGTTTTGAATGGTACGAGTACATGTATGATTGTTGATAGGATTAAATTTATTATTGCATACAAGCTTCAAGCTTCAGCGATTTATCATGTTTATTTTCCTTTTGTATTACACTTTATAAAACATTTTTTTTTTTTTCGGAAATAAACATTATTATTATTAACTCTAAGAGCTCATCCATATCTCAAATGTGGTTGTATGAAATTAAACCAATGGTTCAATGAAACTCAAAGTCCAAACCACAAAAATTTTTAATAAAAGTTCCTCAAAAAGGACACTTATAATGTGTGTGACAATTGTTGATATTAAATTTAAATTTATTAATATAATTAAAAGGTTAATGAGAATCTTACACATTATAACTTTGATAATATAAAACTTTTATTAAAAATTTTTGTGGTTTGGACTTTGAGTTTCATTGAACCATTAGTTTAATTATTATTATTATTTTATCATATTTTTAAAGAATAATCTATCGTGACCTTTGATTTAGTGACGCCAGCACCAGATATTTTATATTTTCGGACTTCCCTTGTAGAACTGAGTCCAAAAATATATCAAATATTGATTCAAATTGGTACATGGTAACAATATGCAAAAGTTGTTTGTTATTTCAACATCGTATTTGACAGACTGTATTGTTAAAATTCCTTTAAATGAAAGTGAGAAATTTGAAATTTTAATGATGATTGGTGTTGGCGTTAGGATGCGGACTCAATAAGAGATATACTCTTAGATCGTTAACGTATCACTAAGGTAGCCAGAATAGGACCGAAATACGGAGAATACGATACGTATTCAGGAAGACGTAAATTTGTCAACATAGCAGTAGAAGATCCACATTGTATATTATATGTACAGTGATGGGATTAACTAGTGATTTAGATATTGGAAAGTCTTCAGTAACAATATTTATATCCATCCGTATAAAAATCGTCTTTTTCATGAAAATGACCTTTCACTCTGAACTGAATTGTAACTAAATTTTTTTGTAGATTGTCGAAAAAATGTATCATGCACCTCGACGAATAACTGTTTATCGCTATCATCTCGCCTACGCCTCGACTATAATGGACAGTTTTTCGTCCTTGGTACATACCTAAATAGCTACTTTTTTTACAGGAACAGTAGTTCGGAGATTAAGACTTTTATGAAAAAACATGAAATCGAAGGAAACTTTACAGCTTTGGAGAGTTTATACATACAAAAAATTATAAATTTGGTGGATAAGCTACATTATGAATCAATAGTATGGGAAGAAGTATTTACGAACGGTGTTGTATTACCTAAAGAAACTATCATTCATGTGTGGAAAGATTTCTGGACCTTCGTACTTGATGCTGTAAGTTTTAATGTGGAGGGATGTAAATATAGGAGGTAATATACAGGGCGCTGACAAAATTTAAAGAAAATTCCTGAAGTTTTGGTTGGACAATGGCTTATTTAACAAAAATCTCATATTATTTTCGTATTATTTTATATTATTTCGCTTCGGTAGCGCTACATTGGGATGAACGCGATTGTCTCATTACCAAATACTGAAATGACTGAAAATCATGATACATAACCTAAAACTGCCATAAATTAGAAGTGTTTACATTCCTTTTCTCAATGCCTGCAACAGAAATAAATAATATGAAATGTAATTTCACGAGAGAGAGAGTGAGATAGAAACATAAATCCCTGGTCACCCCTCCCAATTTTTAAATGAAACATAGGGAACTTCATTTGAAAAATAGGGAGAGGAGATTATAGGGGGAGGGTCATAACCTTTACATATGAGCAAAAATATTATGATGATTTTTGACACCTTGAGAATTATGTGTGGTAAATAGTTTCCATTGAAATGCTCTGTATAATTTGTGCCCAATCTCAGACGATTTGAATCTGTTTAAATGATAAACTGAATTATACGTTATTGCAGGTAACAGCTTCGGGCAGAAAAGCCATTCTCTCATCTTGTTGGTATTTGGATCATCTAGACACCGGTGGTAATTGGGAAGGATTCTATTCCTGCGAGCCCACATCGTTTACAAACGACCCCATAAAACAGTCACGTGTTATAGGAGGTAATATATACATTTTACGAATCAGATGAATTATAAAAAACAATGAGTTTACAATAATTTTTGCAAGTGTAAATGGGTTCTTTAATATTTACATTTACACAAAAATTTTACAATGTCATTTTCATACTCATGTTGGATAGCTTGAGTTCTGTGTTCATTTAGATTATTATTTGTCATTTGTCATGTCAGTAGTGTCACTCAGTGTGTCACTTCAATTTCCGTTACACTAACACGTGTTCGTGTAGCAGTTGAAGACATTAAAAATTTTTAACTAAAAATGTTCAAAATTTAAAGACAGTTTATCCCAATCAGTGGATTATTTTAAATTAATGTAATTTTAAGATATTTTATTTTGTGACGTTAATGTGTTGTCGACCTTTAATTAGGTTTCTTGTACCAAATACCTGACGAGTAAGTAATTCTTTACTTATTTCTTATTTTACATTCTTCCAACATGAAATCAAACAATTTTATTTTGTTAAATCTACATTATATTCATATAATGTAGATTTAACAAAATAAAATTGTTTGATTTCATAACTTACTATATGGATCTACATCAAGTATAAAGCCTCATCTATTCAATTTTTATTACTTACTTGCACTGAAGATGGCTTAATAGCCGAAAGCGCTGTGCGATTTTAAAAATTAAATTTTTACACAGAATACAACTATGTTTTCTTGACTAATGAGTTTTTCACTGATTTCGCAAAAAATTGATTTGGGTAAATTCAGAATATCCAGACAAAAAGTTAAATTTATCTTAATATTTTGTTCTTAGGTGAAGCTTGTATGTGGTCTGAAGTTGTCAATGAATACAATGTTATTTCAAGAGTTTGGCCAAGAGCTTCAGCTGTAGCAGAAGTACTTTGGTCTCCAAGAAATGATGGGGAAATAGACTATAATATTGTTAGAAGGAGGATAGAAGAACAAACTTGTAGATTAAATAAAAGAGGTATCGCTGCTCAGCCACCAAATGGTCCCGGATTTTGTTTGTAGTCATTTATTGTTTTATAATTAAATAGGTACATATTAAGCAATAAAAATTATTTAAGAATCTTCTGTAAGTTACTATATGAATGAATGAACTATCGAACTCTCTTATCACAACAACCGCTTTGAGGTAATCCGCTCCTCTAGGAATAAGTTAACCTGGTGTAACAAGGAGCTTACCAAACTTGGAGCAAAAACTCGAATACTGTTTAACAGTGCAAAAAAGACATGAAGAGTGGAAAGAATATTACTCTCAACTCTAACTGCTTACAACATTTGGATCAGGAAGGCAATAAGGGAGTCCTGGAGGAAATTCTGTGGTGAGGTGGAAACTATCTCAGAAAAGGCTCGACTACAGAAAATCCTTGCCAAAGATCCTATAAATTGGCAATATTTTAAGAGCCAATGTGGAGTCTTGTTTCCAGGCAGAAATTCACGCTATCGACAGGTGTTTGCATTTTAATATCGAAAGGAGGTACAGAGGCCAAAATATCCTTATACTCTCTGATAGTCAGGCAGCACTAAAATCCTTACCAAGCCCTCAGATCAGATCTAGACTGATCTGGGGCTGCCTACAAAAACTACTAACCCTGGCTAACCACAACAGAGTAAGTCCTAAGTGGGTCCCGGGGCACAAGAGTATTGCTGGAAATGAAAAGAAATCCTAACAAAGCTAGGGTATGAAACTGCTTTCACTGGTCCTGACCAGTATTTGGAATATCAAAAACTGCTGCTCGTGGTGTTAGGTATGTGGTTGGAAACGTTGGAAACACAAAACAGTCTAACAGAAACATATCTACTGAAAGACATAGAGAACCGGAAAAAGCACAAAAAGACATTTCTACATCTGTCATATAACAGTGTACCAATAGGTGCTTTGTGGTACCAACCTCAGAAAAGGTACCAACACTAACCGGTTTGTATAGATATGCAACTCAATTTACATGTGTGACTTGAGACAACATTCAATATACACGTGGTTGATATCTCGGTGGACTCAAACTAACATCAGTCGTACTGGAGACACGTGCAAAAACAGGAACACAGCAAACTTCTGGTCAAAAAACCCTCGGAGAAGCTGACTAATGAATTACTAAACCTCAGCAGGGGCCAGATAAGGATAGTGATGGGCTTACTCAGGGCCGTGCCTGGGTATATGGCCGCCTGCGTGCCAGTCCCCAGATAACACCCCACGTTTTATGTACGTACATTTTATGTCATAAAGGCCGAATTACGTCCTTGGCTCTAAAATGTACGTCTTAAAGACGTACATAGTTATATATACTATGTACGTCTTGGAAATACAAACTATGTATGTACATTCTCTACCGATTCCGTATATTGCGTTCTTTACATGTTTGTAGTAGTGTAGAAAGGGCCACAAAGAAAGAAGAATACGTTCAGTCATGACATGACATAACCAAAGATTTTATTTTGTGTGCAGGGTGTGCCCATTGTTTTCATGTCTTCTTTATTGTTTTTACTGATGATGTGACTAGTTAAAGTGAGTGAATATGATTTTGGGAAATATTTTACACCGTTTTCCCGCTTTTTAGAGGTATATAAAGGCGAATCAGGTAATATAATTGCTTTTATCTTTACGAGTCCACCAAAGTATACAAGGTAAGTACCCTCTAGATTTAACATGAACACTAATATTAGAAAACCGTATAAAAGAGCAAGAAGGGATATGCTTAATTTTGAAGCAGTTTTATTAGATGATGAGGCTCCGACTACATCTTTAAACAATTCTCTGGATTTAATTTCGGACGATGATCCTACTTCGGCAAATTTTACTGATTCACTTTCTAATAGTTCTGAACTTTCGGATAATTCAGAAAGCGAGTTTTTGATTAATAAATGTATTTTAAAGTCCCAACTTGACATTCCGTTTGATCAAAAATGTAATGAACAATCTTTTTCGGAAATTATTTCACAGTGGGCTCTTAATCATAATATTAAACACAATGCTATTGATGATCTTTTAAAAGCTCTTAAGCCATATCATCCAGAGTTACCACTTAATGCTAGAACACTTTTAAGCACACCTAGGCAGACACAAGTTCAAGTAATTGATCCAGGACATTATTATCATTTTGGTCTTGAAAATTGTATTAAAGAACTCATTATCAATTCTCCATCTGAATTAGTTTGTAATAATATTGAAATTCTGGTAAATGTTGATGGTTTACCTATCTCCAAAAGTTCAGGTAGTCAATTTTATCCCATATTGTGCAGTCTATTCAACCAAAAATCTAGCGTTCAACTAGTTGGACTCTATCATGGCTACGAGAAGCCAAAAGATGCTAACATGTTCTTATCAATGTTTATAGATGAGTGTATTAAGTTGTCAACAAATGGTTTAATAGTTAATAATGATTTATACTCAATCAAAATTAAAGGATTTGTGGCTGATGTTCCAGCAAAATCTTTTATAAAATATACCAAGGGGCATACAGGATATATGTCCTGTTCTAAATGTGAAATTGAGGGTAGCTACATTTCTAACAGTGTTTGTTTCCCAGAGATCTCCAATCTAAAGTTACGGCTAGATTCAGATTTTCGAAAAAAATTACAAGAACATCATACAGGAACATCCATTATTGAAAAACTACCTTTTATAGACATGATCAAATCCTTTCCTTTAGATTACATGCATCTTATTTGTTTGGGAGTTGTGAAAAAATTAATAGTCACATTATGGATAGGAGGAAAACCACCTCACAAATTATCATATAGTCAGACAAGTAATTTAAGTATTTTATTAATCAATCAGGTAAAAAATATTCCTAAAGAATTCAGCCGTAAACCCCGAAGTTTAAGTGAAAGCAAAAGGTGGAAGGCATCAGAATTTCGACAATTTTTATTCTACACTGGTCCAGTTGTTCTTAAAAATGTTTTAACTCCAGATATGTATCGTAACTTCATTTGCTTACATGTAGCAATGCGAATTTTATCTAATGAAAAATATTTTCTATATATTGATTATGCTGAACAATTGCTGAAATACTTTGTTAGTACTTTTGGTATTTTATATGGAGCAGAAAATATATCACATAACATTCACAACTTACTACATATTACCCAAGATGTTAAAGAGTTTGGAATATTGGATAAGTTCAGTACATTTGAATTTGAAAACTATATGCAAACATTAAAAAGAATGGTCCGAAAAACAGCAAAGCCATTGCAACAAGTAATTAATAGAAAACATGAATTACAGAATTTAAGCAAGAATACAAAGCTTGTAAAACATTTTCCTTATACCCAAAAAATACATGTAAATGGACCTATTATTCCAAATTTACCAATAGTTTCTCAGTATGAACAATTATTATTTGAAAATTTTACTTTATACTTAGTTTCATCAGATAATTGTTGTTACTTGTCTAATGGCACCATTGTAGATATTAAAAATTATGTAACTACTAGTACTGAAATTTTTATCATAGGAAGGGAATATTTATCAAAACAAAATTTTTTTATAGAGCCATGTGATTCCTCAGATATTGATATTTATCTTGTCAGTGATGAAATAGGTGAACTGAAGTTTTGGAATGTCAATGAAATAGCTTTTAAATGTGTTAAAATTAGTTTTAATGAGAAGTTTGTTGTTTTTCCGTTACTACATACATACTAATTTTTTTTAACTTATTTTTCTTCGAATTTTTAGTACCAAGTTGTATGAAGCATTTAGAGAATCATATTTTTCTTAATTGATTGTTCATCTTTTTAATTTTTTTTATTAAATGGAATGTTTACTAAAATGAACTAAATACTTAGAATTAGGTATTACTGTAATTTTTTTCTGCTTTGCCATTTTTTATTTCAAGATAATGGAACAAAAAACTTGGACAGTAGTTGCTTTTGAAGCAGAGGGTGCTGTAGCAGTAGTACCATCAACATGGATCATAGGAACAAATGAATGTTTGTGGCCTCCATTTACTGCTGATAAAACCACGACTGCAATTAAAAACCATGACCCCATTAACACATGCTGGCCATCCTTCAGAATAAGAACATTTCGCGATGCTACTTATGGTACTGCTTTCAGTTTTGATTTTGAATATATATTTACATGTATTTTTTGTAGATGACTATGCACTAGCTCGTGAGAAATGCAGAAAAGCTGAAGAGACAAGTGATCTAGGTACTGATGGAGAAGAAATAAACAGACGATCAAGGAGAGCTAAACGTATATTATCTTCCTCAGATGATGAAGACAACAGTTGTTCTTTTATAAAAACACCACCAAGACCTAAAAAGAATTTAAAACATTCAAATATGAAAAAAGGTTTCATTATATTTATTATCAGACATTATTGCAAACTTTTTGTATCATGGGTGGTAAAGGAAATAATTAATATCTTATTTATTTTAGATGAACTACCTCCCTTGGACTTGCCTCACACACCCTCAATGACTTCCAGTCAAAACGTAAGAACTGTCACACCTGTATCTACTGCTATATCAGAAAAAAATACTTGCAACCAGAGTACAAAAAATAGTAAGTGCAACTAAATATTGTAAAATATGTGTAAAATGGTCTGTTCAGTAAAACATGTTTTTAACAAAATGATATATATTATATATATATATATATTCACATCCTATTTTTTAAGTTAAATCATAATGTTTATAAACGATATTTAAATTGTTTTCAGATGACTATATAAAAGAAGTGTTGAGGCAGCAATATTTAATTAAAAATATGGTTAGTGACTTGTTGTTAGAAATCAGAAGTTTGAAAAAAACATCTGTACAGGAATTTACTAGTCCAGAAGATAGTGTTTTTAAGAAACTGTCCCTTCCTTGCAAAACTGATACAGAGTTAACACAGTTAAATGAATATTTGCAAGATGCTGAAAACTTTAAAAACGCTGTAAGTGTGTTCATTATTAGTATAGACATTCAAATTTTTATTTTAGTATGTTTAGTTTATTGTTAGTGTCAAAACTGCTTGTTAAATCTCTGATATATCACTGATTATTTTTAACCATATTACAATTTAAGCAGATGGCACACAACCCCCATTAGTAAATAATTAATTTGTATTTTTATATTTAAATAGGGATAAGTAACCAAATTATTTTAACTGCTTCTTGCTATTGGTTGAGTGTTTAATCTCTGATCAGTGTTCTTGGTGTTGGCATTATCAATGTTTTATAATGATATTTTTATAGTTAAATTATATTTTTTATCAATACAGGAGAAAAATATAATGATTTTATAATATATTATATTTGTAGATCACAGAAATTTCCCAAATAGGAGGAAAAGATGGATATGATTTTGTCAGAAGAGTGATGAGTAGACTAGTCACTAATGATCTAGCTGCAAAATATAGTTGGTTGGGAAGACGGGAAAAATCTAGCTTTTATAGCCTGAGAGTGGCCAAACTTGTAATTGGTAAGTACATTTTAGATTAAATTAAAATGTTTGACTTTATGTGACAGTATAAAAGTTTGCAGTTTATGCAGAAAAAAATATTTAAGCAGTGCTCAATGGAATAAAAGAGTGTAGATGATTTTTCATATTTAATCATATATGTTTGTATTTTTCTTACGAATTTTCCTAATGTTGTCTCACTAGTCAAGGTGTTTTACTAATTACTTTTAATACATTTTAGATGGAGCATTAAGCCTCCAAAAGGGAAATGAAAAAGATATTGAGTCGCACATATCAGCGTGGTTAAGAAGGTCTGGTGAACGACTAAAGTCTAAAAGGCTGTGATGAAAATTAATATTTAAATTTTGAAAATCTGGCCAGATATAGGAAGGAGTACAGAGTTGATATTTTTCATACGATGAGTGTTTTTTCTTTCGTTTTTTTTATTTTATATTTATTTATATGTATATATTTCAAATTTTCATACCAAGTAAGTGTTTTTCTTCTGTTTTTTATATATATATTTTTCAAGAAAATAAATTGATCATTTTTTTATAATCAGCAATTTTTATTCCTTCTAATTACAGTGAACCTTTTTATTATATTGTTTGAAAAATAATTTTCAATTATTTAGGTCTAATTTTGTACTTCTACAAATTTTGGCAGATATATACTCTAGCCAAAAACAAATATTTTCAAAATTCATCAAATTGTTGAATATCAGAATGTTACTTAATTCATATTCCGAAGTTGAGCGTTTTGATGGAATTTGAGAATATTTGTTTTGGAGTAGAGTATATTATCTGCCAAAATGTTCCTAACTGCTAAATAAGAACCTAAATAGCTTTAAATTGTATTTTGAAACGTTTTTAAGACGTACATTTACGTACGTAGGTGCTTATAAGGGTACACAAAAGTACGTACTAAGGACGTATATTTTACATTTAAAAGTTCGTCGTAAATACATACTTAATACATATAATTACGTCTTATTTTGGCTATCAGATGACTTAAATCGTACATCTTCAGTACATACTTTTTTGTGCCCATATGGCCACTTATGTACGTACATAATATGTACACGAGACAAAAACGTACATACATGAGACGTACTTTACGTCCAGATGATACGTTTCAGAAATGTACATCAGACGTATCTGTGTTTACTGGGTCTGTATGGCCGCCCCCAGGATAACATTAAAAAAACTACTTTAATTTTTAATGTTTATTATTATACACAGGGCATCAAACCGGGAAAAAAAATCAGTTTTTGGTTAACCGAATTATTAAATAAAGTACATATTAAAAGTTAATCCTACGGGATTTTTTACTGGCAAAATCATCAATTGCTTCGTGAATATTTAAAGATTCAGTAAATAATTATAGTAAAGTAAATAAACTTTTTATTAAATTTCACCACACGAACACACAACTAAAAGTTTTCAGGAATAAAGCAATTTATTTTTATTCGTTAAATCAGGGGCCGACCCCTGCGTTAAATTAAAGACTTTAATAATATCGGATCACACACAGGACACAAAAAACGATTTATCCTCGCCCTCGCTAGTCTATAGACTAATACGACTAATAAGACGAATAAGACCGCTTACGCGACGCCGGTCAATTGAAAAAACTATTTCGGCTCTTCGCTCGTGCAATGTTCGAAAAAATTCGGATTCGCTGCATCAGCTGCATGACTAGGTATATAAATACTACAACGACATAATCAGTTTTTATACATTTCTTATTTCCGAGAAACTCTTTTTAGATAGATTAGATTAGAGAAACTGTTTTTACTTCGTATCTTAATGAAAACAAACCGATTGTATTTTTGCCCAGTAAACAACTTGTAACGATTTGGCCGCCTCTTAATTTCGGCCGCCTGCGTGCGGTGCACGCAATGAACGCCCGTCAGGCACGGCCCTGGGCTTACTCACCGGTCACTGTACCCTGAGTAAACACATACATACAATCGGAATGTATAGGGAGGAACCTATTTGTCGATTGTGCATGTAAGAGGAGGAAACACACTATCTTTGACTGTGAAGCATTATCTCATTGGAGATGTAGACTCCTAGGACTAGAGAATCCAGGGAGGATTTCTCCAAAAAGAATCTAGTGAAAAGACGGCACAACTAAGAGCACAAAAAACCTAAAGGCTCGGGTGCCTCTGAACATTGGTGTCGAATCAATCAATTACCATAAATCCCTGATGAGATGTTGTTTTAGTCCATAGAATATTACACTAGGCACGAAGAAACAGAAAATTTAAGGTTGTCTATTTTCCCTTTAGTACAACTATGAGGCTCCAGTTACAAAAAAGGAAACAAGAGTTATTAATATACTCTCTTTTTTTTTAAATAATAGCTTATTTTATTCTCTATCCAATATAATTTGGTTGCCTCTCGTCCAAAAGAGTGTCACATCCAAGGTGATAGTTTCAAATGCGAGCATTTAGTAACCAAAGCACGCCACTTCATGAAAAATTCAGAAAAGCAATTGATACCTGATTTTTAAATTAAACTGTATAAACGGCCAAGATGTGAGACACAAGTGTTTTTAACTAGATTATAGGCAATCATACATACACAAAATCATTCATTAATGTTTTGTTGTTGATTGTTTATTTCAATAAATATTTTTTCCGTTTTATTGTAGACATTTTCTCAGGCTATGTTAAGGTAGGTAATATCACACAAATATAAAATAGATCTCTGAAATTTTATATTCATGTATAGGTACTTTCAAATAACTGGTGGAAAAAAACAAAAAATGAGTAGGTAGTTATGTGGTACAGTGGAGCTGTTTCATTGTTTTTGTTTGTTTATAGGTTGCTTTGTGATTTTGTTCCATTTTAATATTCTTTTGATTTATTATATTAGTTTATAAAAAAATAAGAAACGGTAAAAAACGTTTATTTACAGTTGAAATATAATAAAGTATTTAAGTAGATGCTATATATCTATCAGTTTTGTACATTTCATAGGCAAACTCTTCTCTATGGTTGGGATCAAATTCCAAACCAACATAATCTATTTCCAATGAAAAATCACCTCCGTAACGTTCCCCTGCAGTAATTCCGAAGCTAGCAACTCTATCCAATGGCACAGATACTTGTCTATCCTGTATCCTTCCTTTTGAACCAAAATAAAATTTTGAAAATGGTATCTAAAAAATAAATTTGGAAAACAATAAAAAGTTACTGAGAGACAAAAATAACTGCTTACTCTTGCAACTTGCCAGTAAGGTCCACCTCTTGTAAATAGTACATAATGGTACATATCATTCCATGTTAAATCATAATATCCTTTACAATGGATATTTAATAAATAAGATCTTCCATCACCTCTCACTTTCAATACCAGCATATTATAAGCTGACCAGTCTAGATGAGCATCTCTTTTAAAAGATTTCTAAAAGAAAACTTCTATTTTTTGAGTATTAACAGAATAATATAAATTTTTACCCTAATTCTGTGAGTTCTCATATTGCAATATCCAGCACGTTTAACTCTACCATCTTTGGGTACTCTCATAGACAAATTTCCAGCAAATAATCCTTTCCCTTGGTTAGTTAGTGACAATGCTGCTGAGCTAAATCCTTCACTATTATCACTGTCACATGTCACATTCCACTTTTTCAGAGAATCTTCTTGTCCAAATCTCCACTGAACATCAACCTCACCTAAAATAGTTTTTTACAATACAATTCAATGAAAAAATATACATTTGCTTAAATATCAAACAAAGCAGAGTAAATACTTATATAAAATGAAAAAACTATAAAGATACCAGATTCACATTTTAAATTTTATTTTATTCTGTAGAAATTATAATTAATGAGTACCTAAGCATTTGACAACAGTTACTTAAGCCAATATTAAAAGTAATATAATATAATATTTCCAATAAGTTTTGAGATAAGGGATGTGGAATACTGTAAACTTATCAAAGACAATGTATCTAGTATCAATTTTGTTATACACATAAATTATACTAGCACTTCTGAGTGATACAGGAATGAAAAGTAATTATTAATACCTGGTCGAAATATAAGAATAGGATCATTTTCAAATCTATCTTTAACTTCTTCAGTCCACAGTTTAATTTCACCTTTCAGCTCTTTTAATCCTTCTCTCAAGCGATCTTTAATTGGAGGTAATTTACTTTCCTCTCTATAACCTCCTTTATCATCTCTTTCCCAAAAAGTTGTTAAAATAGGAGAAGTGTGAAAACTTGTAACAGAACAATTTCTACATACAGAGTAACTAATATTTTTAAATAAAGAAAACATTGCATTGATATTTAAGGTTACTTTTTGTTATCTTATTCTTCTTCTTCTCACATTATATTATGTGGTAGAGGTCTGGTAGAGGTATCAGTTTGTTGTTAAAAGTTAAAACACCACAAATTTGTCATTGATTATATTACCAAAATATTTAGATTTATTGAATGGTAAACAAAAGATATTTATTTAAATTTTCTTGTTGCTTATAAAAGTAGATTATCTACCTATGGTGGTTGCCTTCCTCTAAGCGCTTTAGGCTTATTATTCTTCTATTTTGAACAGTCATATAATATAAATGAGAAGAAGAATGTAATTCGCAAATTTATTTGGTTGTTTTTGTTTTAATCCGGAAATATAATTTGGTACTTTAAGTTCTATTAAATAAAATTAATATTAACACTTATTTATAAATGTAGGTATACGAAGGTCATGAAATTTGTAACTTATTAAAATGTTATCAAAACCTTTCATTTTGTCAACCTTAATTCCCAAGTGGAATTATTATTGCAGAACACCTTATGTGTTGACTAATTTGGACTCAAATCTACAATCTGTATATTTTGGGACGTATAATCTTAAACGTCTTGCATTTGATAACCAAAAAAGGTTATGTGCTACTTCAAATAAAAGTGAAGAGTCTGTTAAAATAAACAATGTTAAAGTTGTGTCAAAAGATATTCAATCAATTATTGAGGATAAAAAAGAAAAGTTGAAGTACACAGAAAAGAGGTTGAAAGAAAGAGGTAACATTCTACTCAAAGATATTAAAGAAACTAAGAATAAGGTGAGAGAAAAAGTTGAAGAAATCATAGAGGTAAGTAGATCTCAATAGATCACATCTGCTTAATATGCTTTAATAAACATAAAATTGTATAAAATCATTAACAAAACATTATACCAATAACATAGTAATACATTTACAATTTATTATTACCTCACTTTATTTTTTTAGATATATTAGAGTTCCAACTGTAATCAAAAATGATCAGAGAATATTCGAAAGTATACTTGTTTGTTGTGACTCATTATTATCTGATCGTTTTAGACAGTTTATGATTGCAGTTGAAACAGACTAGGGAACAGGAAGAGAACAACAAAAATTAGTATTATTATTGTTTATATTTTTCAGAGAGAAAATGTATATACTGTACCCAATTTTTTATGTGTAACCAGAATGGCTCTGTCTCCATATTTAGGATATTTGATAATCCAGTCACAATTTGAAGGTGCTCTTTGGGTAATGGGAATTGCTGCTACAACTGATTTGGTAAATATTTTTATACTTGTAGAATACAGTAAAAATCTAAGTGTGGATTTGATTAAGATATTAGTATGTAAATATTTGGTTTGGAAATTAGTTTTTAGCACAAATTTTGTATTAGTCAAGGGCACAATCATTGTATTACAACACACCTATTAAATCATGGGTATGGGAAAATAATAAGAGCTTTTACAACAATTTGCATAGACTTTAATGCCCAGACTGATGAATTACAGTTATATTTAATAATTTAACATGTAGCTTGGTAAAAACATATTTTACAAATTTGTCCATTAATCTCAAGTATTTGCCAATTTTGTCTCTCTTCAACTAACACATCATTTTCAGTTAGATGGTTGGATAGCAAGAACATGGAAAGGTCAATCATCAAAAATGGGTAGTTTTTTAGATCCAATGGCTGATAAAATATTAATTGGTACTTTATTCCTTTCACTCACCTATGTAGATTTAATCCCATTGTTTTTAACTGGACTAATAATAGCAAGAGATATTATTTTGGTAGCATCAGGTTTTATAATAAGATACCTTTCATTACCTCCACCAGTAAGTATTTTTTCAACTTCAATATTAAAAATGAGCCAGATATTGAATCCCTTTCACATGATAGCTTTAGTTAGGTATGTTATTTCAGAAAACTATCAGTCGATATTTTGACGTTACTCATGCAACAGCTCAATTAGCCCCAACTTTTATCAGTAAAGTAAATACTGCTGTACAGTTATTATTAGTAGGATCAACATTAGCTGCGCCTGTTTTCCATTACGTTGGACATCCAGCTTTAGAAGCTTTATGGTAATATTTTAAATACATCTTTCTTGTACAATTAATCAGTTGAACTTTTTAGGTATATTACTGGAACAACAACGGTGGCAGCTGGCTTTAGTTATATTTTATCAAGAAATACATTTAAGGTGCTAAGGAAGTCGGGTGTTTCTAAAAGATAAACGTAAGTTTGAATCTATAAAAATTGTTTTATATTAAATATATTTTCTTGTACATTATTAAAATACTTTGTTTCAATAAAACTGATACCGCTATTGGCAAATACATTTTGTTTTTAACTAGATTTGTTGATCATTTTGAAACTCCAGTAGATTCTGATTTTTAGAAACTTGTGAAATTGTAGCAACATGAAATAAGATTTAATGAAGTGGCTAACTGGTCTATTCTGTTGCTATATTTTTAAATATATTGTGGACTTTTGTATCTAGATTAGTTTCTCCATGCCATATATCTTTATTCAGCCAATCAGCATCAATACTGATCTGTTCATGTAGTTTCTAATTGGTGGTTTCTCTTCACCTAGTTGGCACAGGCCATCTTTGAGCACTATAAGCTCAGCACCTTCATTTACTATTTAAATACGGAGTTCGACTACACCAAACTAGCTTTTAAACCGTTCCTTACCATCAAAAGGCAACTGTAACTGATATTTTCAATTTTACTGCAGCAAATGCCGGTTGTCTATGCCGGAGGTGGCCTAGCCCTGCTTATTGAAGCCCTGCCTAAGAAAATCCCGATATTATAGTTCATTTACGATAAGTTTGCAGTAACAAAACAGGACAGATGTTGTACATCGTTGCCACATTGTAATTTTTTTTCAGCTGTTGGCATAATATTATGTTCATAAGTTGTTTATTGTAAAGGATTACATTCAACTCAAAAATAAGATCAGAAATTATAAAATTTTGATGAGTAAATACATAAATTCCAAGATGTCCAAGTCTGAAACCTTTAACTGAAAAATGTTATCTTCATGCACATGTTGAATTGCATCGTTAATGCAGTATTAAGTAACACTATATTTATTAAAAACTTACATCTCTCACAGGAGTAATATGAATTAGCGGTCCACCGTTATCTTGTTATCTCTCAAAATATGATATTAGGGATGCTACGATCTCCTTGCAACCACTTGATAAAGACTCATGCATTGCGACGCAGTGTTCAATAATACTCTCTTTTAAATAGTTATGAAAATAACATATTATATCTTACACAATAAATAACAAACTATAAAATGCAAATGAAAACGACAAACCAACACAAGAAATTCTAATAAAATTGTCTGATTTTGACAACATAAGTCTGGCAACCCCGGACACGGCAGCCAACTTTTGGACCGTAACTTTTCCCTTTACATGATTAATTATTTCATTTAAACTGGTTATTTAGATTTTGATCAGTGGCTGCAATTGTTACTACCAATGTCAAAATTGGCACAACATACTAAATTGTGTTCTTCATGTTGCAATAAGTATCCCATCTAATGGATGTTTCTTGAGAGCGGAAATGTGTTTTACTGTCACCAAGGTAGTGTGGAGCAAAAACTTTAGCTTCTCTATTTTGTTTGGTGTGAATAAATAAGAAAAATATGGTACAAAGTTTTTATTGGATTTTTCAAATGTAAAAAAATATATCAAAAAAACAAACAAGAAAACTTTAAAAATACTGGTAAAATGTAAACAACGAATAAGTAAAAAGTAATGTAAAAAAACAAAAATATGCCTTAATTAAAATTGTACATTGTACGGTAAACGCCCTGAGTAAATGCCAATTTCTTAAGATCGACATTATTTTCACTTTTATTCTGTAAAAATTATAGATCATAAAAAGTTAATGAGGGATATACTCAAAATAAAAAAAATGAAATTATTGTAAACAATACAACAATTCAGGTTTTGGTGTGAATGTGGGATACAAACTGACCATACGCTTGCACTAAATATTAGAATACTCTGGAGAACTAAAGAATCTGCATTCCTATATAGAATTAAGAAAATTCGTGAATATTATAAATGGTATGTCACTTTCACAATACTTTTGGCCCTTGTCAGATATTCTTGTCAAATACCCGAAATCTTGGAGGGAGATTGAGATCTAACCTATACAGGGACTTACTTGAACAAACACAAAACGTTTTATCAATATCGGTCCAGCCGTACAGAAGAATTATATATTATATCAAAAATAAAATAAGAAGAAATGAACAATCAATAAAAGTAATATCTTATATAGGCATACAAAAGGATAACAATGAAATTAAGAGTGATAAAGACGCCACAAGCGAAGAATTAAACAAAGAGGAAAAGACGTTCATAAATATTATGCCAAATCAGAAAATGGTAGAACGATAATTGGAAGGAGAAAGAGTATTGGAGGGAACTTAATAATCAATGGACCAGACAGTGGTTTTAAAATATCCAATCAAAATGTTGGTGGGCTTTATGAATTGAATGTTTTGTCTAGACCTGTTTCTACTACAAATAAAAGTAAAAATAACGTCGACATAATCTATCGAGAGAAAGGTTATTTAAAATAACATCATAAAACAAAATTAGTACGAAAATATTAATAATTAACAATATACAAAACAAAGAAATAAACATCGTTAGTTGTCACTCTCGGAGTCCGATGCTAATTTCCTTTTAGATCCTTTTATCTTTTTCTTTGTTATTCCGTTTCCCGAAGTTTCTCCTCCAAAGTCATACCTAGCCTTTAATCTTTCCCTTATTAGTAAACCCTTAATAAGTTTCTTCCAATTTGTGTACACCCGTTTATCGATCTTTTCATTTTCTCTTTTTTCGATTTCTTGTTGTTCCTGAAATGTATACAATTGCTTCAATGTATGAACCTTTTAATGAAAACTATCCACAAAAATACAAAAGAAAAATTGAAATAAGGGAATATTTTCAAAACTAGTTCAAACAAGACTTCAGAGTTAGTTTTCAAAAATAGATAGGTGCTCAAATCAACATGGCGTTTTTAGACTTTAGACTTTAAATAACAGTTAAAAAAAACTTACCACGTCCCATGCTGCGACTACAACGTCGGCAAATTCTTCACACACTACAAATCCATCGTACACAGGATGACTCCAGCCTCCATGGAAGTCGAATCCTACTATGGCCGTTGCACAATCAATGTTCATCCTTTTGCATACCTTATTTAATCCTGGCACTGCAAAACATAATAAACTAATCACAAATATTTAAAAAATAAGCTGAAATATAAAATTAAGTTGTTGAAACTTTTTTATTTAAAATTAATAAAGAGGAGTCATAATAAACTATATAAAAAAATATAGAAAATAGAAAACTATAGAAAATAGAAAAATTCCTGAGTACTTCAATGATTTTATCGTCTATAATAATGAAATACATAACTACAATACTAGATCTGTTAATAATTTCTATATACCACAAGCAAGACTAGCCATAGCAACAAAATCTATTTTCATATGCGGATTACGTGAATTTAATGCATTGCCTACTGAAATTAAAACGAGTACCTCTCTACCTCAGTTTAAAAAATATTAGCTACAATTTATTTCCAATCCGTAAATCAACTTTGTAATTTTGTATGTTAATTTTAATATGTATTTATATTAACTATATAACTTCTTACTTTTATTATTTACTAATTTTATCACGATTTTACTTTGTTTTATTCATTTAGCTGATTTTGTGCATATACTGACTACAATATGTGTTATTTACTACTATGTATTAGGACCTCCTATATTAAATAAAGTTTATTATATTATAAAAAGAATAGAAAGCATGAAATAACTTATTGAGTAGATCGAAGTCGTTTTTAACAAGAATAATTTTCACAAATTATTAAATTTTACATGTGCAGAATTAAAAAAAAATACATGTGCTTTAATTAAATTATGATATTAACTGTATGAGAAACAAAAAGACTCTTAACAACTGAAACAAGATCATAATTTTTCAACTCCTATTCGACAATGTTCATGCATGTCTATTATACAGGGTGTGTTCAAATGATACTTAAGTTTGCATGTAGATTCACAGTATACCAAAACAACCAGTAGTGCATCTCAGCCTCGCGCATCGCTTGTGCGCAATAATTTTATTTGGCCTTGAAACGGCCATTCGGGTTTAGATACGAGGTCCGTATTAACTAACAGTTCTACTTTTTGGACAGGGAAGGATTATTAAAATTCAAAGTTGTTAAATTTATGTTTCGAAGAAAATTTTATTGAGTAGATTAATGTTGTGAATGTAATATAATAAAAAATTTGAACATGTTACAAGGAAAAAACTTTAGAGAATTTAGAATCGGCAACAATAGCAAAACAAATTGTAATAAAACAGAGGAAATACTTATTTATTTTTATTAAATACCTAGCAAAATTTCATAATACAAATTAAGATTTCATTTCATTAAATATGACGTCAAATAATTAACTTATCATTATTATAATGTTAGAGTTCATGCAAGGCCTATTTTTATTATTAGATTCTCCCAAAACCTTGTTTATACATGTTGTGCATAAAAATAACCACGTATACCACTGGATGTACCTACTACACTCTTCCAGTATTATGGAAAAATTTTACACTCAAGAAATTAAAATTTATAGTAAAACAGGCGCTTGTAGGACAGGCATTTTATGAGTTTGAGGAGGTATTCGATTTTGAATGGCCCAGATCTTCATATGAAGATTAATTCACTCTTTTAAATTTAATTAAATGAATAAAATTCCATTTTAATTGTAAAATAAATGTAATCATGTTTGATTTATGTAAATTAATTTTAAACTTTCAGTGTGTAATAACGTGTCTAAACATGTTGTGTTTGTTTATTTATAGAAGTAACTGGCATAACATTGTATACCTTTTTGTAAAGATCAATAAATTTCTTGCTTTCTTTCTTTAACATCTTTTTAGAAATTTCTATATATGCGTATTTCTATTTAAGTGTATAATAAAATCGAACTCTTATATATAAATTTATTATAAATAAAACAGACTAGGGATATCTAAAAAAACTTTTTTTTCATATACAAATATGATTTACTTTTACAGTTCTTTCCAGCACAAACCACACCTGCTTTAGCTTTATTCATCTTATTTGATTACTCACTAAAAAAAA
>CAJUYI010000202.1:207527-225838 GCA_910591695.1 Galerucella pusilla | reverse complement strand
ACGTTAAAGAATGTCAAGTTATAATTTAAATTTGACGTGTTTCGGGACTTTTTATAAATATGTACAGTAACCGAAATAATGAATTTATTCCATTTGGCTTTTACACACTGTATATACATTTTTTATAAATAAAACAGACTAGGGAAATCTAAAAAAACTTTTTTTTCATATACAAATATGATTTACTTTTACAGTTCTTTGCAGCACAAACCACACCTGCTTTAAATTAATTCATCTTATTTGATTACTGTCACTAAAATAAAATTTAATTCACACTACGCCACTGCTTACGCGACTAAACCAAACTAAACTGTCCCTATACCGAAGTAGAAAATACGCCGTCCTTGCCGAACTTGAGAGGTTTCTAAACCGAAATGGCGAACTGCGCACAACCGATGCGCGAAGTTGAGATGCACTACTGGTTGTTTTGATATACTGTGGTAGATTCCTCTCGTGAAATTGGACAAAATTATTAAGGATTAAGGGTTCCAGCACATTTACTTTTCGAAATACAGGGTGTTAAAGTTTTGAAAAATAATGAAATGTTTTAATTCGATAACTTTAAAAGGGATGGATAAATATTTTCAATAATCTTCTCCGAATGTTTTAGATGCACTGCTGTTTGATAAATTAGTTCCTGTTACATATTACAACCATAAGTACTTGGTAGTTATTGAAAAAAATACAAGAAAAGTTTTTTTAAATTAATTATTCAATAATGATCTTGTGGACTTCATGAAATCATTAAATGTCTTGAAAACTACAAATTTTTTGATATGTAAAGGTTATTCGTTTTTCATGCGAAAACCATTGAGGAATACAAAAATGAATAAAAATTGCTTCAAAAGTCAGTGGCGAAAAAATGGGAGGATGTAAAATATTCTTCCAAATCTACACCACTGGATCAAAAAAAGAAAAATATTTTCCCATCAAAATATGCCCTTTTACATTTAAAAACAACCTGCCAAATGTCAAACCAATTTATTCATCCATTTCAAAGTTATCAAATTAAAACATTTAACTTCAAGAGCTCATCCATATATCTCAAATGTGGTTTTACAAAATCCAAACAAGAGGGTTCAATAAAACTCAAAATCCAAACCACAATTATTTAATTTTGTCCACCAAAAGGACAAATTATTCAGCTACTAGTTTCGATGCATAAATTATCATCATCAGGCTTCATTAAACATGTACAATCAGAAGAATATTAAGTTGCTGCCATCAAAAATCTCTAAAGTGCTATACTATAAATTAATGTTTTAAAAAACACCAATTGAATGTGGTTTAGAACGAAAAGAAAAGGAAAACATTTTTTTTTAAACTTTAATACCCTGTAATTCGAAAAGTAAATGTGCTGGACCCCTTAATCCTTAAATCATTTTGTCCAATTTTACGAGAGGTATCTTCATGCAATCGTCGTAAGTGCAAGAGAAAACACCCTGTATATAATATTTCTTAGAAAATATTGATGAAAATATTTAAAAATCAATACTTACACTTTAGATGAACTGTTTTTTTAGGTAACATACATGTTTTGAACAATTCTACGTTACCAAAGGCATTTCTAGGCACAATTCCATTCTCTGCAGTAGGTGGATCGTAATCTGTAGTCTGCCATTCACCAAAAGTCTCTAGCAACTGATCCGATATAAGTGTATTCGATAACTATATCCATTTAAAATAAGAAATAGCTTAATTAGAATATGATGATATGAAAAATAAACATAGATATGTTTAAAAAAAATCTGATTGATTTGTAATACATATTATAATAATACTTACCCTATCATATTTTGGTCGAGCTTTAACCACTTTATATGGTTTTTCTCCAGGTTTAACAACTTTGGCTTCCTTCAACCAAATTTCTCTCGATTTACAAACATAAACACAGTTTCTGGGGTAAACTGGTTCGCTTCTAACATAACCCAGTGGTACTACTTCAGGTGGATAAATTTCTTCGAATTTGAGTAAATGGCGACGAAGCGCATATAGTGGATGATTTTTGTACCTAAAAATTATAATCGAAATTTGTTATTAACAACAACATATTATACAGTCGGGTTAGCATTAAAGGTGGATGTGAGAGCAGTAGGCAAGATTTTTGATGGAATCCCTCAAAAATATCATGGTTAATGATAATCAATTGCCTCCACCGGTTTTTAGGCTGTGCTAATTGCACAATAACAGTTTATAGCCAAAACAACCAAAAATGGGCCTGTTTTTCGACATATTTTCGAACTTTACTCGAAAAGTATCAAGTTTATCGTGCATATGTATCGAAACAAAGTTATAAAGCGTGAAATTTGCTATGAAATTCCATGGTTCAAAATGTAAAAATTCCCATCCCTGCAGCCACAGGGGATAAATAAGTAAAAAAAATGAAAAAACAGCTGTATTTCAGACGCAAAATACTTTATTCACGAACTGAATACAACAAACGCGGTTTCGATATATTATTTAGATGCTGAGTAATCTAATTGTTAATAAACATTAGGTAAAAGAAATAGACATTGTTAGAATAAAGACGTATGCCACAAAAAATTGTTTAAACTTACAATAATGTTTTTACACATACTAGAAGGCTACAGCTATCATAAGCATTGATTCAATCAACAATTTGTTTGGTTTAACTGACTCATACGTTAGTTTTAAAAAGTGGTTAAAATTTTACCTTAGTAACAATTAAGATATCTGTGCGGTTTTTTATTTTAATTGGAATCTGAAAAAACCTACTTGAAGGACTTGGAAAAACACAACTTTTGGCGTATCGAACGTTCAATTCGGACGATTTAATCCCGAGTTATTGAATCCCAAACTTTTGGGCTAACCCGACTGGACTAATAGATATTAATTAATTTAAATACTTACTCAGATATTACTTTTGGTAATGGTTGGTCTAGTTGTTGTCTATTTAAATCGTTATCTTCTTCTTTACTTCTAGCAGTAGTTTTTTCCACAAATGGTTCAATTGATTCTTTCCACCATTTTTCATTTATCCTTAACTTACGGGTAACAGTATTATAATTTTTACAATACCTCATACTAACATCTTTGATTGTGTGATCATTATTCCAAGCTACTACATAACTTACTGGGTGAGCAGCTCTCATCTAAAAGGAAATTATACCTTAAAATTACAATATGTACTGAAATGTAAATTTGAAACAAATCTCTGGAGTTTCCATCAGAAAGCGGAAGTAACTCAATAATGGAATATTATGCAACGATCATGTAATGTTATTGATACACAAGCATTAATCGGGATACAAAACGAGCCAAAGGTAAGTTTCCTATGGTTAATGCGAGTGTATTAATAACCATTGCATGAGAGTTGCATACACTATTTTTTCTACGAAGAAATTTTATTAAAAAAAAATGTACTACCCGGAACTCGAACCCAGATTGTACAGATCGAAAAAAACCTCATGCGGCGCCTTTACCCACTGCGTCACGGGACCACATGGTTGAAGCAATAGCATAAAGTGTATAAGTATGTTACTGTTATACAATATTAGTAATAAATTATTGTAAACAAAAATAATAAGCTAAAATATGTATTTGCCTTGGTCATTAAGTATTTTCGGTCTGGTGCTCGACATTTCTGTTAAAAACTAACGCAAAATATTTAAACTGTCATAAAACACATTTAGAAACTGTCAAACATTCTACAGAAAATATTTGGTCTGCCTACTTGGTATTTGAAAATCTAGATTTCTATTGGTCAATTTTTCAGTTTCATAATGAAAACCAGTGTTAGGTTAGGTAACCCTTGAAGGTTAAGAGTTAAAGAGTAGCTTCTAGCTAATCTTCGCCTTCTTGGGGCAAATGTGTTGTACACGTTTGTAAATAAAGACATTCATTCATTCAGTGTTATAATGAGTATCATTATGAAACTAAGAATTGGCATTTAATTAACAACTTATAGTATAGGAGTAGAAAAAATATAATATAATGTAGGTATCTTTACGGAAGGCAACACTATTATGTTTTATGTATTATGGGTTGCCTATATGTACGTTCGGTTTGACACTAATATCTATTGTCTTACTTTCGCACTAAGACAATATTGCGCAAGGGTGAGCAGTGATGCCAGCTTGGGGGTTTTCCCCCTAAATTTAGGGAGAAAAAATCTATACAGGGAGTTTTTAGGGGGAATAATTTTTTGGGGGTATTCTTAGGAATAAAATTTTGTTTTTTTTTCATTGCACTACTCTCCATACTCCATACTCAATAAGTTTATAGAAAAATTTGAATTTACTACTGTCATTGATGGTTACTAGATGGTGCTGAATTAGCAAAATAATTTTCAATGATAATTTATTAGTATTTATTAGTTATTTTTAATGTATTATTCATTTAAAAATATTTAATTATTTATTTTATGAATAATAAAATTTTTAGGGGGAATCGCTAGTAATTGTGGTGATTTTAGGGGTTTTTGATTGGGGTTTTAGGGAGATGAATTTCTGAGAGCAAAACTGAGGGTGAGCAGTCGGAATCATTATGTATTATGACTTTACGAAAGGTTGTGTGTACGGTGCATCCACCAATTTTATGTAGAAGAGAAGCCCAACAATAATAAATATAATCATGAAAACATACTCACATATAACTCATTGATACAATGTACTTGTCCACGAATAACGTCTGCAGTTATCCATTTTTCTTCACTTTCCAAGAACACTTCAATCCAAACGTTAATCCCCTTTTTCTTTTTTTTCGCAGCTTCATCGCCACTGTCGGACAAAATAGGTTGTCCTGGAGCTGACCTTTTTACACTGACTCTTTTTTTCACTTTAGGTTTAGGTATGAAGTACTCAATGTCACTATCGCTGTCGTGATGTTTCTTTTTTATTGGCTCTGGCATATAATCACTGTCAGAGTCACTTTCAACATCAACAGCCCTAACTTTTTTCTTTTTTACCATTCTACTACGATCTGTGTGTTTTTGTTCGGCAATCCTACCTTTTATCAAACTTATTATGTCATTTTTTACATCAAGCTGCCTTTCAAATGATGATGTTGACGCAGTTTGCTTTAATCTTGAAAAATTTGGTTTATTACTTAATTTTTTGGTTGGACTGCTAGAAAACTCACTTTCCGAATCATCATTTTTATAGGACGATTTCAATCGTTTTGGATGTGCTTTTATCGGACAAACCTTTTCGGTCATTTTACTAAGTTTTTTCAAGTTGGGTTTTTCAGATTTTGATGTTTTTTTCTGTTTTTCATCAGTAGCCCCATCTAATTGGGGAATTTCTTTCAATTTATTGTTGCTTCTAGTATAAGGTAATTTTACTTTTATCACTGAACTTGTAGATTTTGATCTAGTTGTTCTAACATCTTCATCTTTTTTGTCACAAGTTGCACTTTTTGACCTCGTCTTTTTATCATCTCCTACAGTTAAGTTATCTTTGCTTTTGGTAGTTTTGTTTTGAGCATTTTTTTCAGATGATTTATTATTTACTTTTCTTGCAACTATTTTTTCAGCTGGTTCAGCAGATTTTTTTTCAATACTTGCAGGATTATCTTTTGCAATAGCTACAGATCTAGATTTCTTATTAGCTTCTTTCTTTAAATTCTTTTGTTCCTCATCAGCTTTCTTACTAGAACTTCTAGTTTCAGATCCTTCTTTTTTTACGAGTTTTTGACAGGTGTCTTTAACATTAAGTTTTCCAATATTACTATCTACCTTTTCTTTATTCTTTTGAGTTACACCCGATTTGAGACGTACATTTTCTTTTTCCTTTACCTTTTTCTGTAAACTTGTACTTTTAGAACTTTTATCTGCTGTTGAAATTTTTTGACTTTTTGATTTATTGGTCAATTTTTCAGGCTGAGACTTATTCGATTGTCCCGATTTACTAGTACCTCCTTTCTGATTCAATTCTTTTGTAGATAGAGAATGCAATTCACTGGTTGGAGGACGTAAAGGTTCCACTTGAAAAGATAAAACCATTCTACATTGAACTCCCAGTGATCTTAAAATTGCAACAAAAATCAATACAAGCATTTTTTTATCATACACTTCTTTTTTCTTAATTTGCAATTTCAACGCGTTTATCAAAGTTAATTCTTGAGGTGGAACATTTTCAGTTAATCTGATAGTTTTTTTGTACCACTGAACAATCTGTTCCAAATAACTCAAATCGATTCTATCAGCAGGATAACACTTATCAGATGGCAATAATGACAAAGCTGACCCTAGAATTTCAGAGTCGTTTATTACAGAATTAACAAAATTTCCATGTGCTATCCAACATAATAGATGAACTTTATGAACATAAATTTGATTTTCTTTACGAATCCTGTTAAGTCGTCTTTTCATAGCAGCCAAAAGATCAACTCCTTTTTTCTTTTTACAGTGATCGGGCATTTCACCTATTCGTATTTCAATATCTTTTTTGGGCACTAAAGGTTTTTCTTCTTGATCCTTTATTTTTACTTCCTCCCAGTCTTCATCATCAGAAGTTTGAAAATCACTGGAATGTAAATCTTCTGCACGGATATTTTCAAGGGTCAACTGTTTGGATTCTCCGGCAGCAAGGATATTTGAAACATCAGTGGTTTTTTCTTGAATCTTTTTTTTGGCATTATATTTTTCTACTTGTAATTTTGCTTCTTCAATTGTTTTTGTAAATTCTTCCAATTGTTGGAAATTCAACTTAGGAGATTCAGTAGTTTCTTCAATTTTATCACTATTCTGTTGTTTTTCAGAGTCAAGTGTTTGAGGTTTGGGTTCATCGGCATCTGATTCAGAATCTGATAAATTAGATACTGTTACACTATCAAATATCTTTTTCTCAATTTGACTAAAATCTTTATCAGCATCTTTTTTAAGATTAAAAAATGATGATGAGAAATCCAGTTTATTTATAGGTTGTAGGTAATTCTCAATATCACTTTCACTGGATGATGAATTGTTATCGTTTGTTTCAATGTTCTTTTCTTGTATTTTATTGGAATTATTTTCTTGGACTGACAATTTTGTCTTTTTAATTGGAACATCCTTTTCACTTTCACTACTACTGCTTTCTATAACTGGTGCTTTTTTGAGAAATCTTCTAGGACGAGGCATTGTAGAGAGTCTACACAGAAGAAAAAGTTATTCAAACTATTTATATTTTTTTTCATAAACTATTCAAAAGTTTGACTAAATATAAACAATGATTTAGTAATAACGATGTTCTTGATAATAGTTTAGTTCAATTTAGCTGGGGCTGTAAATTATCTAACAAGCAAATAATTTGAAAGCTACCATACCATAGGATGTCCAGTAAAGTTCAAGTATGTATAGTAGATAAGGGACTGAAAACTGACTGATGGATTATAAAACAATTCAAACTTTGCAGTTATTACTTTAATTTAATATGTTTTATATTCTATTTCAAATGTTTCGGCATCGAAGATGCCAATATATGCCACTACAATTTTTCCACACAAAAAGAAGTGGTTGTTTCATGTATATTTGAGATTGTACAAACAACTCTTACCAATATAATACATTATTTTATAGAAATGAATAAGCAAAAATTGAAGATTGTAATTGTAGTTCAAAGCTACGAGTCTTACCGTTGGTTGCATAAGAAACCCTTAAGAATTTTTAAGAATTACTTTCTTTTCCGACCTTGAAGTTAAATAATATGCAAAAATACATAGATAGGTACTGTATATTTTAATTTACAGGTATAGGCACTACATAGTGGAAAAAATTAAATTTTGCTTACAGTTTTCTTGTCCAGTTTGAAAAAGAATTTACAATAGTTTTGTTTTGAATTCAAAAAATTGCAGCTCGTTTCAAAAATTTAACCTTTATTTTTTCTTCTTTTTTGCTGGTCGAATGTAGGTAGACTTGTCTAATCTAATGATACAGTTTGAGAATTTTCACTTTAAATTACTTTTTTTCGTCATCAAACTATTACTAAAATAATTAAACGTTTGCATTTTGTATTCATATTGGCGGTAGAATGTAGAATGGTCTTGGACAATATTTTCACCTGATTGACTGACGACAGTCCCGCTTAAATTTAAAATTCCAACTTCTGCTCTTATGGATGTCATGTCCTTCTTATAGCAAGATAAACAGGCACTATATCTTTGGTCTCTGCTAAATAAAATGTACAGTTACAGTACATCATATCTATCATATTTTTATGTCGGAGTTGTCAGTCTATTTATTAGTTGATCTGTGGTATTTGGTATTCCTCTGCTTCTATTTTGATTGATGTAGAACAGATGTTTATATGTAATTATTCCTATTTCATCTTTTTTTGCACCTAATTTAATTGAATTAAATAATGTCAACACCACCTAATGCAGGTATTTTTTCATTTTTATTTTTAATCATTTGACAACACATTATTTCTTAGATTTGAAAGAAGAAAAACCAAAAGAGCGCAAAGACTCCGCAAGTACAAGTATGAGTAGTAGTAGTAGTATAGTAGCACTTCTTGCGACGAAGAAATAGAAAATATGGAATATTTACGCAGATTTTTAGCCGATAAATTAAGTCTTTCGGAAACTAAAGAAAAAATAAAGGTAAATTTTAATAATTTATAGGCAAAATGCATTTGTATCTAGAAATGTTGGAATGGAGCATTTGAAAAAACTAATGGAAACAATTTAAAATATAAAGTAGTTGATTGTATCAATTATTTATCTGATTAAATATTGGTCTTACAACTAACAATAAGATGTGCTCAAGGAATAATTTATTTTTATCCATTTATGTTGATTAAAATAACAACTATTTTACAAAGACTTTATTTTTAGGTATTGGATAACTTGACACTTGATGGAATTGTTGACTTTATTAAAGCAAATGATTGTAAAAATATTATTACTATGGCTGGAGCAGGAATATCTACATGTGAGTATTACTAATCCATCTGTTAAATGTTTCAATCTGAGAATTTAAATAATATGCAACATCTAATAACATTGTACCTATAAAGATATGCCTATCGTTACAGTTACAGAGTAATTTGTTAATGTTTTAGCTGCAGGAATTCCAGATTTTCGTTCACCAGGTACAGGTTTATATCATAATCTTCAGAAATATAATTTACCCCATCCTCAAGCAATTTTTGAATTGGATTTTTTTTCAAAAAATCCAAAACCATTTTTTGAATTGGCTAAAGAATTATATCCAGGCACATTTAAACCAACAGTATGTCACTATTTTATAAAATTATTGGAAGAAAAAGGATTGCTTTTAAGACACTATACTCAAAATATTGATACTCTAGAAAGAGTTGCTGGATTAACTGAAGATAAATTGATTGAGGCTCATGGTACTTTTCACATTGGCCATTGCTTAGAATGTAGGGAAGAATACAGTCAAGATTGGATGAAAGGTAATGTTTTAATTTAAAATTAATTATGATTTGTAATAGTATATATTACTTATCTATGGATCATAAAAGTTGATTTGGAAAGAATACTATTGTTTGACAGATATTTTAGCGGGAAAGACACTACAGTATGATAAGACCATCCCTCAACTTTTGAACAAATTGTTCCTACATAAAAACATTTGTTGAATATTGAAGTTAGGTAAAAAATAAATAAATGTGTAATCATTTAATGAATATCTGTAGACTTCACAGTGGTCAAGGAATGATAGGCTTTTCCTAATTGGTAAACAATGTACTATTCAATATATTTTGTTTTTTAGAAATAATTTTCAAGGATGAAGTTCCAACATGTGAAAAATGTAACAGTCTTGTAAAACCAGATATTATATTCTTTGGTGAGTCATTACCACAGAAATTCCACTCAGCTCTAATAAACGACTTTTTGAAGTGTGATTTGTTAATAATAATAGGAACCTCTCTAGAAGTACAACCATTTGCATCACTAGTAGACAGGCGAGTTTAAATGTTCCATTATTTATCAAATAACTCATCTGGATTCAATGTAAATGTTTAATAAACAACTTAAACTTTCAGAGTTAAAGATAATGTACCAAGACTTCTAATAAACAGGAATAAAGTTGGTCATAAATCGGGTATCATGGCGCTGCTTGGTATGAGTGGTGGTTTGGATTTCGATTCCAAAGATAATACAAGAGATGTTTGTTGGTTAGGAGACTGCGATGAAGGTTGTTTGAAGTTAGCGGAAGTTTTAGGATGGGCAGTAAGTTGATCATTCATTATATTTGTAGAGATTCTATTTCTTTGGGCATTTATTTCTTCTGCGTAATGGAAAAGACAGGGTTGGAAAAGTCGGAAAAAAATAAAATGATACTCAAAAAGATTGGAAATGTCAGGGGATTTATAGTTCACTCAAAGGGACAATTCAGGGAAATTTGCAATGATCTGTAGAAAGTTAGGGAATTTCAAACATAAGGCTGAAAATTAAATTCAAATGTAACAAACAGTTCTCAAATAACATAATATGAAAAGTAACAGTTATGTGACATTTTCTCCAGAGTGTAAGGTAAATGAAGGATTCCTTTGAATTTTTGGAAAGAATGGCGAAAAAAATTTTATATACCTTCTGCTCTTTGGTAACTTTATCCATGGAAGCATCTCATCAAAGTGAACATTTTTTCAACGTAGTTACCTTCCCCTTTTGAAGTATCGTTAATTCCTTACATTATAATAACCACTTCAACAATTATTTTGTTGTACCACACAGAAGCAACAACTTTTAATAATTTTCATTTGACAACCAGGCACTGAGAACTATCAAAATAACTTGTTAACAGTGTTAAAATAACTAACTAATATGTTAGTAAAGTTGACTTTATGAAAAGGAAGCTTTTAGGTATTACTCGCTTTAAAAGCGAGTTCAGTTTCATGACTATTTTTGAAGCAGTCTTAATTTGAAGTGCTCTTTATCATTTTACGTCTTGTTTTTCCCGTGAGGTATCCCTGATAGTAGGATTCGGCACTTTACGGTTTAAGTCGACTTTACATTGATTTGACTATAGTCCAGTCGGGTTAGCATTAAAGGTGGATGTAAGAGCAGTAGGCGAGATTTTGATGAAATCCCTTAAAAATGGCATGGTTAATGATAATCCGTTGCCTCCACCGGTTTTTAGGCTGTGCTAATTGCACCAAGCCATGCCCTCCCCTCGGAATCACAACGTCGAGAGCCCTTTTCGCGCACATTCTCTCTTCTATTTGATTTAATTATTAACAAGCTATGAAAGGTAGGTATATTGAAAAATATCTGGGAAGTATGCAGAAGGACCTGCATGACAGTCTTTTTTTAACGTTATATTGTTGTTGGTTTGTTTATAATCGTTTAGTTTAGGATTCAATAACTCGGGATTAAATGGCCCGAATTGAACGTTCTAAACGTCAAAAGTTGTGTTTTTCCAAGTCCTTTAAAGGGTTTTTTTCAGATTCCAATTAAAATAAAAAACCGCACAGATATCTTAATTGTTACTGAGGTAAAATTTTAACCACTTTTTAAAACTAACGTCTGAATCAGTTAAACCGAAAAAATTGTTAATTAAATTATTTCATATGATAGCTGTAACCTTCTAGTATGTGTAAAAATATTATTGTAAGTTTAAACAATTTTTTGTGGCATATGTCTTTATTCTAACAATGTCTATTTCTTTCACCTAATGTTTATTAACAATTAGATTACTCAGCAACTAAATAAGATATCGAAACCGCGTTAGCTGCATTCAGTTCCTGAATAAATAACGTATTATGAGGCAAATAATGATTTACATTGCTTCATAAATTGCATCAGTATTTTACGTCTGAAAAACAGCTGTTTTTTCAATTTTTTTTCTACTTATTCATCCGCTGTGGCTGCAGGGATGGGAATTTTTACATTTTAGACCACGGAACTTTATAGCAAATTTCACGCTTTATAACTTTGTCCCCATACATATGCACGATAAACTTGATACTTTTTGAGTAAAATTAGAAAACATGTCGAAAAACACGCCCATTTTTGGTTGTTTTGGCTATAAACTGTTATTGTGCAATTAGCACAGCCTAAAAACCGGTGGAAGCAACGGATTATCATTAACCATGATAATTTTAAGGGATTCCATCAAGAATCTCGCCTACTGTTTTCACATCCATGTTTTGATAGTTTTTGGGCTAACCCGACTGGACTACTATTATGAAACTCAATTGTTGATGCTTTTCGGTTTGACACGCGCAGCAAATAGGAATTATAAACAATAAAATGACAGTATTGACACTTGCAATGGAAGCAGTGTAAGAACGAAGGTGTCTGTTCTTTGTGAGCGTTGTATTTTATGGTTGTACAGTATAATTTGTGAATATGTTCAATTTAATTTAATTTGCTGCATTTTTCTTTTTTAGGATGAATTAAAAGAAAAGGTTAAGAACGAACATGACAAAATTGATGGAAAAACAAAAACTGAAACTAATAAAACCAGTCGGTCTCCTACTCCACCACCTAAATTGTAAATAAATAAATTATTATACTGCAAAAAATATTATTGTCAAATAAAAAAACGTTATAATTTTAAACGATTTTTTTTAATAAATACGTTATCAAATCATTAATAACTTCTTCCAAACAAAGTATAATATTTCGGTTTGTTTTTACAGTCCGGATGGATGCATTTGTCACTGGTTTTGATCGATGTTGGCTGTTCCAATGGTATACAAAGAGATTTTGCGCCCATTGATGGTGCACCAGGTTCAGCATTCTCACCGACATCCCTGAAAAATCGATATTTTAAAATTCACATTTCCATCAATGTTGACTTAACTTAAATAAGATAGGTTGGCGCGTGTTCACGAAATTAGATCTAATGACTTGTCGAATTGTCCATTAAGTCTTTATAGAGCAAGGAATATAGTGGAAATACGCAGAAAAAACAATGAAAGTGAGGGTATAAACCACTGTACAACAAAGTAGTTCGGTTGTCACCTCAGCGGTAAACATAGAAAAATGAGAAGTTATTAATTCGAAGCAAACTAGCATGCATTTGAACCAGTACTTTCACTAAAGGGTGATAATATTCTTCTATAGACAATCTAAATTAGTTGCAAGAGATTAATCTGGTAGAAGACTAATTAGTTCGACTTGAAAATATTCTTACCGTGTACTGTCTGCTTTGATTTTATCTTCGCAACCAATTTCGCCACAGAAAGGAGCCAAGATAATATCCTTTTTATCCAGAGCAGGACCAAACTTCGACCAATCGGTGATAATAACTTTGTGACTGTCTAAATCCTTACAGGCTCTGAAAAAAAAAACAGGCAGAGTTTGTAAAAATATGACAATTACGTTACGTGATACTTACTTCTTAAATAAGTTGTTTTGGATATCATCTAAAATATTTTGTAATTTGCTAATAGCATCATTTCGGCTGATTGTTACTTTTTCTCCTGTATCTCTTCTTACGGCTACTAATTGATTCTTCTCTATATCTTTTGGTCCCAATTCTATCCTTACTGGAACGCCCTAAATACAAAAACCTTGGTTATAATTCCTCAATTACATAAAATTTAAACTTACCTTCAATTCCCAGTGGTTGAATTTCCAACCCGGAGAATAATTGTCTCTATAATCTCCTTTAACTCGAACGCCTGCAGTTTTTAAGTCGGACTCTAGGGCATCACAAGAATCTTGTAATTTCTTACGAGATTCTTCGGAAAGATTTACGGTAATTCCACATGGAACTATTACTGTTTGTATACAAGCAACTTTAGGTGGTAAAATCAAACCTTGATTATCACCATGAATCATAACCATAACACCTATAGAACAAAATGTAACATGTGTACAGTGTAACCGTAAAGTATGGAATACATTCATCAATCACTACATATAAAACAATGTCCTACACCGCGTCTGTTTGTCTGTTCGCGATCAAATGGATAGAGTGGGACTCCAGGAAGGTTTTTGTATAAATTGGCTAAAATATAACAATATTTGTTGTAAGTGTCGGAAAAAAATTAGCTGTCTGGGAGCTTTCGACGAAAGCGCTGCTTAAACACTACGAGGATCGTTTATTTCCATTTTAGTTTGTGTTCGTCTCATCACCGGCAATGTTTTTTGAGGTTAGAAAGCCTAATGTCAACTGTTTCGTATGCTGCTTTAAAGGATTTTTAAAGAAATTCATTTATACGTTTGAGTTGCGCTCAACAGAAACTTACCTATCGTTCTTGTTGTAATACCCCATGAATTTTGATAAACATATGCTTTCTCTTGAGTTTCCGGATGTTCATAGATAATATCGAACATTTTGGAAAAATTCTGTCCTAGATGATGCGACGTCGCACCTTGGATTGCTCTTCCGCTAGCAGATACATAAGCTTCTATTGTCAAAGTGTAATCGCCTCCGGCGAATTTTTCTTTCTCAGTTTTTCTTCCTTTGATTACTGGGATTGCTAATAAATCGGTGTATATTCTAGCGTATAAATCTAAAAAATAAAATAAAACGTTGAAAAACTAATATATTTTCTTTGAGATGCAACGGTGGTCTGGACGGATAGCGAATATTCGGCTGGGCCATTGTCCAGATATCCGAAACTCCGGCCGCCGAATATTTAGTCGACAATAGTATATCTGAAATGAAATTGGGCATTCCTAAGGAATCACCTTGTATACTGCTAGATTGTTAAAAATTTTTAAATGAAAAACATCACGGAACGTCAGAACACACATAAGCTCGCAATCGCAGATCTTACCTAAAATTTGTTTCACTTCAGTATCAGCTTCCACCTTCTCAGCAAAAGCAGTGTGACCTTCTTGCCACAAAAATTCTCTGGTTCTCAAGAATGGCTGTGGATGTTTAAATTCCCACCTCTGAAAGAAAAAAAATATTAGTAGCTGTAGGAGCGTGATCAATAGGGTGTTCAACTAAAATCAGATTCTTGATAATTATTGTTAATTACATTTCTTATTAGTACGATTTTAAGCTTTACACCTTTTATAAATATAAAATGTTTCATACTTAAGCTGAAAAAGGTAAACAACAGAGTGATAGATGTCAAGATTTTTGTCCTTAATAAGCTGCAACATCCCAATAAAGGAGAAAGAAGAAGCTGAAACATGGAACAGTAAGTAGTAAAGGAAACCTAACGACAACTTCACATTTAAACTAGTGACGTTTCTGCATTACAAGTTGCATAGTTTCAGTAAATTTTGGTTTCAATTTTTTTCTGTAACTCTGAAGACTAAATTTAAAATTTCATTTTTGTATATCCCATAAATAAAACAAAAGTGATGATAATAAATAAAAAACGACTAGGTTATCAAAATAATAAAGAGATTAAATGCAAAAACCAAAACGCTAAAAAGAGTAACAACATTTGAATATTTGGGAATTGTATAGTAACAGAAGATGGAAAAATAGATGCAGAAATAACAAACAGAGCAAATAAATCAACAAAAATATACTACTCTCTAAATATAACAATTCTTGGACATAAAGATATGGGTCTATTGAATAAAAAAAAGTATTGACTTCTACTTTCTCTTATTTAAGTATTTTCTTAGTATAAATTGAATAAAAGGTCAGTGACTACTTCATGTAAAAGGGATTACTTTTGGCCATAAGCAAACTCTTCTGGTTTGAAGTAGTTACTTAAAATATAAGGATTGTTCCAGTACTGGCTTATTTTTATTTGAATAAAAATAAGATCTGTCTTAAATTAGTAAGTTATAACTGACGATTTTTAAGGTACCTATAAAGCATCCTTTTTCCCTACGGTAGTTGCTAGTATATTGTTAAACATGGTGGACTTCATAAATGTTCATAACAGGAAGAACTATAGGAAGAGAAGAAGCATCAGCCCAAGCAAATCTAAGCACTTGTTGCGTTTTGAAAGTAAAAGTGTAGACTATATTTCGGATTATTTTTTACCAGAGAAAGACGAATCCAGAGGAGGTGCATTTGCATCTCGGCAAAAGATGGAGATATTCCTACGATATGTTAGTGATACCGGATTTCAAACAGGTATTGGTGAAGATTTTGGCGTTCATCATACTACAGTATGCAAAACCATAAGTGAAGTAGCTGATTGTATATTAGAAAAGGCCCACCATTGGATAAAATTTCCATCTAATCTAGATGCTATGGAAAAAGCAAGAATTAAATGGTCGAATCGATTCCAAATTCCTACAGTCATTGGTGCTGTAGATTGCACTCATGTTCAAATTAAAAAACCACCAGAATTTGGCGATGATTCTATTAACAGAAAAGGATTTGCTAGCATAAATGTGCAAGTAACTTGTGATGTTAATGAATTGATTACAAGTGTAGACGCTCAATGGCCTGTAAGTGTTCACGATTCCAGAATTTGGAAACAAAGTTCCATATATGAAAATGTGGCAAGATTTCGGTGTAATTTCTGCCTTCTCGGAGATAGTGGATATGGAATCGCTCATTGGCTATTAACACCTTTTAAAAATCCTCAAAACCGAATTGAAGAATTATTCAATATCACTCACTCCAAGGAAAGAGTTTTTGGACAAGTAAAGCAAAGGTTTCCCTTTCTAGGACACAAGGTTAAAACATCTTTGTCAAAAGTTCCAAAAATTATTGTTTGCTGTGCTGTTTTACATAACATTAGCAAGCATTTTCGAGATGATTTTGAGTTTGCATTAGATGAAATTGAAAGTCCTGGAGACTCCGATTACGTGTGTGATGAAGCTGAAAATAGTACTACTATCCGTCAGAGAGTAAACACTTGTAAATATAAGTAAGTACTTATAAGTAATCACTCAAAATTCAAAAGATTTTTCCAGTATTTACTTTCGAGAGAGTTCTAGTTTTTATTCAAATAAAAATAAGTATCAGATTCTACTTAGAAGTTTTAGCTTTTTCTTATAAGTTTTGACTTGCAAGTTAACACTTTTTTTTATTCAATAGACCCATGACTTGGAAGTGAAAATGAAAATTCATAATATGATAACAGTTCCTACAATATTATATGCAAGTGAAAATTGAACTGTGCGAAAAAAAGACGAAACCAGAATAAACGCCATAGAAATGAATCATCTAAGAAGAATTGCAGGGAAAACTAAATGGGATAGGATTAGAAATGACGTCATTTGAGAGACCACTAAACAGGAACTGATAAAATAAAAGAGACAACTTAGCTGGTATGGTCATAGGGTAAGAATGGAACTAAATAGGTTAACTAAGAAAAAAATAGAGATTGGGAAACCGATCAAAAAACAAAGGGGAAATGGTTAGACCAAATACAAGAGATGGGTTTAGAAAGAGGAAAGACCATAGCAGAAATGAAAAACCTTGCAAGAGACAGAAAGACATGGAAGAAATCGGTACAGGACATGGAATCCACATCCGACGCCTGGAAGGGCAAAAGGATCTAGAAAAGAAGGAGGAGTATATCCCATTTGTCGCTTGTTAATATTATCTAATAAAACATGAGGTTAAAATTTGAAGTTGGAACACCCTATTGTAGCTGAATAGCTAATACTAAACAATAAACTTACCACTACATTGTTCCATTGATTGAGTTTAATGGGAAGATCACGATATGATTGAATCCATTTAGCATAAGCTGGGTACATGACTGTTTCTGAAGTCGGCCTAACTGCAATAGGTTCCGCCATTTCGGAATCTCCTGATTTAGTAACCCATGCTACCTAAAATATTAATAATAATGACAATGCCGAGGGGGATGTTATAAAGCGCTCGATATTTAAAAAGAGCAAATATATTTCACCGGAAGTTCAGGTTTCTATATCAAATATAATGAGCATTCAATATTTAATCGGGCGAAAATGTTTATCTTGATAAAAAATAATTGTTTCTTACTTCTGGAGCAAAATCAGCTATGTGTGTTTTTTCCTTTTCTAGTGCCGCTTTGGATACGAATATAGGGAAATAACAGTTTTCTACTCCTAATTTTTTAATTTCACGATCGAACCAATCTTTAATTGCTTCCCATATTGCAAACGACCACGGTCTAAAAATGTAGCAACCAGAAACGTCATAATATTCTATTAATTCTCCTTTGGTAATAACTTGAGAATACCAATCTGAAAGGTTAGTTTCCTTTTTAGCTTCCAGTCCTAGTCGAGTTTGTTTTTTAGTACCGCTATCGTCTCCCTAAAATATAATTTCTCAATAACATTGATCGGTCTTTAAAAAAAAGTATTCTAACAAATACCTCGGCAACGTTAACAGGTTTTTTTGCTTGTTCAGCTGGTTTTTGTTTGGCCGATTTCTGTTTAACTTCAGAGGCCGGTTTACTTTCCTTACTTTTTGGAGTTCTTCCTGCCACGGGAAATTCCTCGCCTGTTACATTTTTATATTCGGTCTTCAAATCCAACAGAACTTTCACAGCCTCATCTACTTCACTCTTTAATAAAAAAAAAAA
>CAJUYI010000202.1:183296-197527 GCA_910591695.1 Galerucella pusilla | reverse complement strand
AGAAACAGACTATAACTATGTGTTCCGCATCCGCGCGAGTCTATTTTCTGAAGTGCTTCGGAGTACATTATAAACTATTGTACAGTTATAATGTAATAGATATTTACGATATAAGTGTCGTAAAGATTCATATTACGAAATGATATGGGAAATTTGTCAAACGAGGCCGCCCATTGAATATTGTAATATGAATTTACGATACGAATATAGTACAATAGACAGAAACTAACTAGATGTTTTTTTTTGTGGGCGTACACGTTCATATTTTTACTTTTACAAGTTCTAAACTTGTTTATTATTGCTCAATGAAAAAATGTAGCAAATCTGCAAATTATATAAAACTACTTGTTGTTGATTTCAGGAAATAATCTAGCTGTATCCCCTTCAAATTCAGGAGTTTCTGTATGAAAAAGACGTATTTGTTCAACATTTTTAATACCTTACCTTATTGTCATTAGGAGTTGATGTTGGCTTCGATTCAATTTTTTGAGCTGCTTTTCCTGGCAATGTTTTTTTAGCATGACCATCTGGAATATTAAACAATACAACCGGTTGTTCTTTGTATGTATGTAAATTAGCTGGTTTGTATGCCACATCTACTCTAAAGAATCCACGTCTTTGTAACTGAATTATATCACCCACTTTTAGTTTCTTCAATTCGGGATCACCGAGCATCTCGATTTCTTTCTGAAAATAACATCAAAATGAAAGTAGAATTTAAAAAAATATCGCTCTTATTAAAATCTTTAAATACACTTACCCTAGTTTCATGGCCAATATATTGTTTGAAATCTTCATCTTTTCCCAACACTGGCTTATTAATGATGTGATCAAAATAAACACACCAGGTTGGAGTAATTGGAGCTTTATCAACTTCGGCCAACCATGTCAGCTTTACGGTTTTCTTAAAGTCTGTATTCTCAAGATTTGGTTGTGCCTCCACATTCGTTATTTTTCCAGCTTGTCTAAAATTAATAATTTAAATATCCAGATAGGTATCAAGAAAATTGTATGTACAACAGACTAAAACACTACGTGTGTGTAACATAGAATGTGTGCATGAAAAAATTTTTTTCGCGGATAAGTGGTTGGACAATCACTCATGCATTTACATATAACTCTCACCTATTTATTTTATTGATAAGCAAATTTCCCCAATTAATAAAAGTAGCATTTTCTCCCTCTTTCAAATTCTCTGCATCTGCTCTATCAACTAATAGTTTTGAACCGATCCATACTTCTTTATTTCCAACATCTGAATTTTTAGGATGTTTAGGTACAGATAAGCATTCTTCTTTAACTCCTTTTACAAAAACTGGGACGGGATCATCGACTTCTACTGCAGTGTAAAGAGGAGCAATTGGATCAATTACCTATAAGATATTTGTAAAGAGTTTCGTAGTTTGTTTTAAGCACATTAACTACATCAATACCAGAACGAAAAGAGCTTTCCTTTATTATATTAAAAAAATCCATTACCTTTTTGTTAAAAGACCAAATTTTATCCCATTCCATAAATACCACTGATCTACTTGAACCCTGGGCTATTATGAATTCTTTTAATCCTTGTACTGTCATACCTCTTCTCAACACACCTCGTACAGTTGGCATTCGAGGGTCATCCCTGAAACAGAATGCTGTTTATTTATACCAGAAAATTTTTATTATGTTGATACATTATAAAACCTATAGAGGTAAACAAAAATTACCTATACATAGGCCTGGATATACCTAACATCTTACTTAAAAACTACACTTAGACAATGTATTTTGTGTGAAGTAATGTTAAAGAATTTAATTTTATATTTTGTTCAATTTATTCCACAAAGTGGTGCAATTGAGACAAGCTACACTTAGAAAACTGTGAAGATTGGAAGAATTAATGTACATTATTCTTTTCTGTGAAAAAATAGTGGGCGAAAGCATATAAATTTGATAAAAATTGACTCACCATCCATCTACAAGACCTTCATTAACAAACCAAGTTAATTTTCTTTTGCTAAGAACTGTATTTGTCATCGATAATCTACTATACTCCCAAATATGTGGCTTTCGTAAGCCCAATTTTTCGATGAACCAATAAAACTGAAAATCTCTATCATGATATTCCATAGTACGTAACACATGTGTTACACCTTCTATGGAATCTACAATCGGGCAAGCAAAGTCATAAGTTGGATAAACTCTGGAAGCATAATAAAGATATTTTTCACTAATTCCTTACATTAAAACAAGTTTTACCTAAATTTGTCTCCTGTTCTTGGATGTACCTCATTTTTGCATCTGTAAATTGTTGGATCCCTTAGACAACCATTAGGTGAGTCCATAAACATTTTGGCTCTTATGCAACATTTCTGCCCTTTTTCAGTTCCCTTTTTCATTTCTTCCCACATTTCAAAATTCTTTTTTACATCTAAAAGTATATTTTGTATTTAGAATTGAATAGTTGAGTTAAACAGTAAAAACTTTACCAAATTATTCAATATGGGAATAAAGAATTGCAAGAAGTGAAACAATAATATAGCATAACTTATTTAAAAAAGCATTATGTATAGTTATAAAATATTTACCATTATTTCTATTGACAGACTCAACTTTTTGTTCTCTTTGTGTCTTCATAAGTTCAGGTTCAGTATCATCAGCATATGCATTTTCCTCTTTCAACATTTTTTCACATAATTCCAGCATTAGTTCAAAATAATCTGAGGTAAATGTGAATATATCTGGCTTGATTTGTAACAAAGATAGATCCTCCAAGATAACTTTTTCAAATTGTACATTTTCTTTTGCTGGGTTGGTGTCATCAAATCGCATTATTAGTTTGCCTTGAAATGCTTCTTGATAGTATTGATTGAGGAGTGCAGCTTTTGCATGACCAATATGTAAATATCTAAAAATTATTTCGGAATGACAAGTAAAATTAAAGTTAAAATATTTTATTTTCAAGAAACCTTTTAATTCACCCTGCAGAACTGCAAAGATTCAACTCAAATTTTGTTTAAAAATTTGCTTACCCTGATGCTTCTGGGGGAAACCTAACAACAACTTTTCCCATTTCTGCAAATGGCAGCTCAATAAATTTTCCCTCTTGATTTCTGTTACCAATTGTACTTTTTTCATTTTTAACATGCTTTTCTGATTGACTTAAAACAGCTGCAACGTCTTGAGGTAGACTATTCAGAATATTTTGAACTGATTCTTGAGCCAGCAAAAACTCATACCAACGCTGAACATTTACAGGTGCACATTTGGATTTTAGTAAATCTTTCCATTGTTTACTAACTAGAAATAAAAATACTTGTTTCTAATATTTTTACAATAAGATTCATTGCACTTTAAAGCAGTTAAATCATAGGTACTTCATAATCTATATTCAGATGATGTAACATCTGTTATATTACAGATTCAAATTGACCAAAATATATTTTCAATAGAAAGAATAAATTTAGTAAGCATTTAACTGCATATATAACTGTCACATTAATATCATTAGATACCAAATTTTTATGATATGATGTAGTTTAAATATTTCAATATTTACTAACCATATAAGGTTGCAAACACTATAAAGTCTGCGATGGTCAGTTTTTTAGCTACCAAATATGTAACAGTTCCTAAAACTTTATTGAGCATATTTAATGCAGACGAAAATTCGTTTTTGGACGAGAGAGAACCTAGAGAGAATGTTAACCAATTATCAACTTCTGTTGCATCAATAGGGGATGTGCCAGAAATTTCAGGACAATGTAATTTTGCAATAGCTCGTGCAACATCATTGCTATTTTTGCAGTTAATATTATCAACAACTGTCTCTGATGCCCATGATAATTCCAGGGAAATATTTTTTAGTTTCTTCACATATTCAGCAACAAATAATCCACCTAAAAAATTCATTAAATTATTTAAATTAAAAATCAATAATAATACTTACCTATAGGAGGATTGCTTTTATTCAACGTTAGTTTCATTATATAGATAATGATGAAATAATATTAGAAAAGTGGTAATCCTCGGTCTCGGCTTCCACGTTCCAAAAGGTTGTATTCTTCTTCTTTTTAAATAATGTCAGGATCATAGACTAATTATTTTCTCTATGGTCATAATTGTGTGATAAAAATAAAACATGAGCGAAAAAGTAAAGCAACAATTAGATTCTCGCATATATGTATTGATATAAATAAATTAAATAAAATTATTATCGTTCCAATAGTATTTTTTAACATTTATCAAATAATTTGTTCAACACCACATCATAGTCGTCACGCACGGGATAAAATGAAGAAATTTTTTAAAATAATACCTACGATTGAGAGTTTATTTACACACAATAATTTATTTAAAATATAAATAAAATCAATAAATTCTCCGTTACTTACTTAAAATACAAATAGATCTATTTTATCAATAAATGATTATTGTCTTGAATAATTAGAATACTGTGTCCATTTTCTCAAGTAATATAAAACTATATTAAACTCTCTCAACCATTTATCGAACTCTACATAATTGTCTGCAGAAAGAAAGTACTTTCTTTGCCTTTTTTTACCACAGTCACTCACATTCATCAGAAGTACTAGGGTAGTTGAATTAAAACAAATATCTTTATCAGCTCTTTTGATTTCGTTAGAGACACAGTTCTTCAAGTTTATCTCTCCCAATGGCGGACATGTATCTTGCTCATTAGGAAGAAACCAATATTTGAGTAAATAGCCATTTAATGAGCACCATCGTCGGCTCCAAACTGGATAACCTTTATATTCGACGCCCAATGTCAGGAAACCAGCTTGTTTAACGTGAATTTTAAAGTTTGTTTTTACATTAGCCGTAAATGAGTTAATTATGGAAGCTTCCAATGGGATTTTCGACAAACGGTATATAGCTTGATGTGACTGGGAAGGTTTTATCAAAGATGTACCCCATAAAGAAAAATACGATTCTGATGAAGATGGCACCCTTCTTATTTCTTCACGTGATTTATGTCTGAAATTCTAGAAAAACTCAATTAAAAAAGGAAGCAGCATTTTCAAACAAATACGTAAAGCAACTATGGTGACTACAAGTTATAAATATACTTATATATTTTTTAATTTGGTTGATATTTTTGACCTCATTTAAAGTCTCGCTGATTATTATTTAAAAAGCTTAAATTAGTTGTGATCACGACTTAAAATAAATACAAACTGCGACAGCTTTATGTAGCTGGCTTTCGCCTCACAACTCAAAATACACAATCGCGATATTTAGGTTGCCTAGTCAGTTGGAGACTTAACACTATTCCGTTTCAAATCGTTCTCAAGACGGTTTATTTGTTTATAGATATTCTATATTAATTTAAATATCGTATACCAATTTGATATGACAGATTAAAAATGTAAGTAGCACGCTTTCCATTATTATTAGACGTAAAGTAATATTTGACTTACTTTATTTTTTTTGCTCTTAAGTAATAGAGCATAGATGCTGAGGTTTATTTGAAAGTCAGAAGGTATGTTTTCAAAAATAAACTCGTCCGGAAAAGATATTGTATTTTCAGTTTGTGTGGTAATCTTCGTTGCGTACACTGTAATTCCTTGGTGCACTATACAAACAAAGTACCAAGTGTTATTTGCTTTGTTTTTTAATGTACCAGAATCATATAAAGTGATATTGTGAATCTTAACTGTACAAGATGTTAATTGTGTATCTACTTCTTCGTAATCTAGCTTCTTCAGTTCATCTTCAATCGCTTGTTTTCTCATATCTAAAGATAATGTTCATTTATAATTTAGGAGTAAAATACAAATAGTCTCATAGATATGTATAGAAAGTAAGTGAACCATCGAAATAGGTAGATTTACTTACCAGCTATCAACAAAATTTTTTCAGCTTCAATCAAAGTTTCTTCTCCAAACAACTCGGATTGAGTTCTACATACCCTTGCAGCTTTTGAACTTTGTTGGATAATTTCATTCTGTAAAGCAATTTTCTTCATCAAATTATTTTTCTTGTTATTGCTTAACAACAAATCATCTAAGCTTTCATAAAGATGGGTGCTACTGCTTGTACTCGATTGTTGTTCAATTTGCTTATTGCAATGTCTAAATCTGCCCATTCTACGGTAACTATTACAATTTCTTCTTGATCTTGCGTAATCTGCTTCTGATATAAGCAAAGAAATATTACTGCTACCAATACTATACTCTGTTTCACCAAGAGATATATCAAGCTCTTCTGATTGTATAGCTGAATCACTTATTCCATTCTGTAACATTACATCAATTATAATTATTACGTAAATAACATCGATTCTGAATAGCGCGTTACTATCAATTCTACCATAAAATAAATTCGGCAGAAATTTACTATGTTTATGGAATTAAGTAAGACATTGTATATTGGTAGGCAGAAGCTTGTTTATGTTATGAATTATACAACTTTGTGTATTTAGTTGTCTACACTAAATACAATATATACTGCTTTAAATGTATGTTTGGTTGCCTATATACCTACTAGGTATACTAAAAAAAAATTCTTTCATTTATAGATTAAAGAGTAATTTTAAGCCAAAAATTATAGTCGACGAAATAAAAAATATAATACCTGTTTAGCTTGTTCTATTGATACTTCGTTTACGGTAGTAGCTTTCGGGGATTTATCTAATTCAAGCATGTGGTCCAAACTTTTTGATAACCTTAAATCGGTCTGAAAAGTACTGTTGAAATATTTGGGCATAGCATAATTGCTACCAGGATGAAATATATCATTACTGGATATTTCGTTTTTCTTCAAAAAAATTGTATCCAGTGATACCTCTGAATTAAACGGAGATTTAATATCTTCATAAGAAGCAAAACTTTTTTTGAATACGGAAGTCTCATGGTTAGAATCACTTGAGATACCTGTGTCTAGACTTATGCTTCGGTGTTCTCTTTTCTCCATTCGTTGTTTTATGATTGATAAAGCTTGTTTATATTTATCCATAATCAACTCATGTATCACATTCACAATTTTATTGTCTTTGTTTGATGTATTATATTTTTGTTGAATTTGGTCAAAAATTTTCTTCCATATGATAGATTGATTATTGGATTCGTTAAGATCAAATTCATTATATACTTGGGTTACATTTTCTATTGTTTCTTGACTTTTAGACTCGAGTACATCAAAATAAACAGTTTCATCCTCAAAATTAGTATCATGATTTATTGATAAGCAAACTTTGCTAGCCATTTTTCTGAGGGTTGCTTCATAATTTTTATTATTTACTTCAAAGTCTGCTTCTGCATTTGAATTTATATTTTCTAATATCTCGTTGGGGAATGATTCATTAAGATCTGATTCACTAAAATCCGATATATCCAATTTAATTTTTATCTGAACCCGTTTTTCAGTATTATTCCTAATATTTGGATTTGATTTTGTCTGTGATTTATCTAAAGAATGATTTACACGGTCTGTTAAGTCATTAAATGATGCCCTGTTGCTGATGTTAGAGGTGCGAACAGATTGAACTGGAAAAAGAGTGAATTGATATCAGCTCAACAAGCAAGTTACAATTCTTACTAATATTATAAAAGTAAGTGTGTTTCTTGTTTGCTATGTTTTTTACTTTTTGAATTCATGAAAATTTACCTTTTTTGTTCTTCTTATTGAATACTATTTCCAATAATAGATTGATGGATTTACGATTAAACGATTTTTCCTAAAAATAATAAATTTGTATACATAAAAGTTATTGACAGAATATCATTTATTAGTAGCATTAATATAGGGTCATTGATGAATGTTTTTGTGTACACAATAAAGACTTACCTTTTCCATTATCTACACAATGAAACCTACACCAAATAAAAAACACCTAATATTTCCCGTCACAATTACCTAAATAGGTTTTTGAACCTTATAATTGTTTATAGTTTTACTAACCATTTTTTTAAAAGAATTTCCATAAATTCTAGTAAATTTAAAAATATAGAAACTATCTTTTGAAAACAAGCAATAGCTATTAATAACTAATATATCTTAAAACAAAAAAAGTAAACAATAACTTTTTGTTATAACAAGTTTTTATTTCAATATTTGAACATTTTATGAAAATAATTTGTTATACATACAAATATACCAGTGAGAATTGGTATTTTTGTTTAAGAAAAATCATATAAACAATATAAAGTCAGTACCTAAAAGAATGACAAGTTACATACATTTATGTAATACATAATTGATATTTTCCTGCAAGAAAATATATATCTAAAAGTTTTGAGAGTATTTCTGTAATTTATCAAAGTACTACTTTGTTTTCATAATAATCAAGTAATAAATTTATTTGTTAAAACATTTTTACTGCCCTTATCTTATATTTAAGTAACATTAAGTTCTTTGAACTTGGATGTGAAATTTGCATGAAGGCATATTTTGTACTTCAGCAGTAACTAGACACATAATATTTAAATTAGCTAAACATCCTCTAATAATACCACATGTGAAGGCTACATATCTAGGAGCAGCATCCAAATACTGTTTACCACTGGAAAGTCGAGTTAAAAACCTAAAACTATTATCTTGCAATACATAAATTCCTTGATGATTAGTTCGAAGATTGTCTATTTGTTTTTTATATAGCGCACTCCAAAAATCTGTACACACGAATTTCATTGTATCCAGTTCATCTTTAAATCTGGGCATTTCCTTAGTCATTCTGAAAGCAAATGAACTATACTAGCAAGAAAATAGAATTTGTTTTTGACAAAATTATGCAATTCCACATTGTATATATATATTAACAATTGTATACGTTAATGTTAAAGAAGATTATATGTATTACCTCTCAATTATTCGATATCCCGTGGAAAATCCAATGTATTCAAGAACTGACAAATCTTCATCCTACAATATTTTAATTTTAAAATAACTATCCATATATGATTCTGATACTGACCTTTCCTTCACTCTGTTTACTATTACCTTCCAATACATAATTAATAATTTCGTTATGAAGGAAATCGAATAAATTTTCTTCAGCCATATTTTCAAAATTAAAATCAAAATACCTTCTATTTACCTGTCAATGTCAGTTTATTTGTGGTTTCAAATCAGCTGTTCACGTGTTCACTTGGAACTACTGTCTACTGCACTATTTGTATGAGGAGCTGAAATCTCAGACCAACGGTTCAAAAATTTCAAACCACAGTTATTTTAGGATTGAACTTACAACTCACCTTATATTCTCCTTGTTGTTAGAAAATTTGAGTTGTTAATTTATCGGATCGCGAAGTTATTCTATAATAAAATTAAGAGCGTTTGGGTTTGATGAACGTTTCTTAGATAAGTTTAAACAGCTGATTCTGAATACATGGCGACCTCTAGTGTTGAAAGTAAAGGTATCATTTTGTGTCACTAGCTAGAAAATTGGACCTCCGTTTGCGATTCAAATAAAATGAGTTCGGGAGATAGTGCCGGTATAGTAGTATCTAGAAGTTGTGTAATATGCGGAAAATCTGAAAATTTATTACGTTGCTCTCGTTGTAAAGTGATTTGTTATTGTTGCAAGGATCATCAATTACAAGATTGGAAAAAACATAAGCCATTCTGCAAAAAACCAAATATTTCTGATTTCGCCATAGAAAACAAATACGGACACTTCGTAAATAAACCTGATTTTGGAGTTACATTGCCTTCAGAAGGTAGTTCTGAAAATGAAATTTTGAGTTCATTGGGTGAAGAGTTAGCTCCTAATAATAATTATCGAGAACTCTCTACGGAAAAATCATTGAATTTTGTAAATATAACCATGCCTGTTAGTGGATCGAGTGTTGTAAAAACTAAACAAAAAACTCTTAAAGATTTCCCTGCTATCTCCTTAAATCAACCCAAAAACCTAGATGACGATCGTTATATTGAAGAGATGTGCTGCAATGTAATACAAGACATGACTGACTATGGACTTTGTGTTATAGGTACTTTTTTGTTCATAAACAATACTATTAAAAATGTTTTCATTGGTTACAAAATAGTTTTAAATTTGCTACATTATATATATTTTCTTCACAGAAAATATCAATATCTAACAAGTACTCCTGAATTTGAACTGTTTATTATCAAACACTGCAAATATTTGACTGATATAGAAGTGAATCTAAACTTTTTTTATTTAGCAATTTTCCTTACTAAGTAATAAGCCTAAAGAGGAAACATTTTATTTCATTCAAATGCTTTCATTTATAATTTTGTGAAAAAAATGATTAAGATGTAGGTAATGTAATTATTATAAATGTGAGGTTATTTCTTCTTTTTGAAATACCAAAAAATTTTTGATAGGTACTTTTTGTACATTATTTGTGACTTGTTCTTAGCTACATTAAAATTAGGCATTGTAAATTTCACGAATATAGTGAAAAATTTACACATAAAATTTTTATTACTCAAAATAATATGTTACACAGAAATTCTCAATATTTAAATATTTATCAACAGCTCCTGTGTGACACATCACACTGGTCAACAAACTCATCTTTATTAACAAAGGGAAGCTTATGAGTATAGCATATATTTGCAGATATTGTTAACTGATATTAGACAAGTTAATTCTGTAATTAAATAGCAACATATCAATGAAATTTAAGAAAAAGAAATACTATCAAAATGAATCCGATTCACTTTACTGATATTTTAAACATATTGGAAAATTAATGTTTAAAATTACATAGACTTTTCCTTACAATAAATGTCTTATTTCTTTACAGATGATTTTCTTGGTGCAGAAAGAGGTAAAAATGTTTTAACAGAAGTGCTGACAATGGAAAATCAAGGTGTCTTCAAAGATGGACAATTAGTGTCTAAAGGTCCCACAGAAGACAGAATTGATAGAACAATAAGAAGTGATCAGATATGTTGGGTGCATGGCAAAGAACCAAATTGCCCTAATATTGGATACCTCATCAGCAAAGTGGATGCTCTAATTACAAGGGCAAATAAAAGGGAAAATAATGGAAAATTAGGAAGATATAATATTAATGGAAGGACAAAAGTAAGTTTTTTTTAAATTAAATCTTTATTTAGAAAATACATGAATATATAACATATATGGATTTCAATAGAAATCTTGGAAATGTATTTATGACTAATACTGTTTAAAACTTGTTAATCTGTAAGCTGATGACTTTGTTAATTTAAACATTAATGAGAATTGCCCACCATGATTGCTGTGTGAGAAATAGTGATTACATAGTATATTTTAATAAATATTAAGTATACTAATATAACATTCAAAGTTTGTGGTAGAGTAGAGAGTGAGTAGCAATTTTTATCTGTAAAAGGAAACACATTTTTTGTTTGGGATATATTTGGAAAACCCAAATTTCATATCTTTTGTTGGTACAAACCATTACATAAATGATTATCTAACCATGATTCTTAACAAATGATTTTTACAATGTCATGTCATTTTCAGTAATTACAAAAATTTTTAACCAATTTTCTACTAGAATTTTGTTTAAATATCAGATTTTGTGCATAGAGAATCAACGGACTTTTCTATTAAATATTTTAAATCATTTATTTCACAAAAAATTCCTAGCTGTTTTCATACTTAATAGATGTTCAAGTGCATTCTTTATAACATAGGTCATATTTTCAACTGATTAATTTGATTTCATAAATAGTTTCAACAAATTTCAGTGATTCCTCTCTGTGTATCAGTAAGTAGCAGTTTGGCCTTGAGTTTTGTGTTTTAATCTATTATAATGTTTATTTCAAAATTGCATAATGTTTCATATACCTCTGATCTTGACATTGTACAGGTAAAGTGTTTGTTTGTACTAAATTTATAAAGAGAAACAGTATACAGGAACAAAATCTGTTATAAGTAGATAGAATTATTGATGAATTATTAATAAAGACAATGAATTCTGTGGTAATAAGAATGGGTTGAATATTGGTTGAATTACTTTGGTATAGTATAGATGAACAAAAAAATTGAATTTGTTTAATAACATTTTAAAAATAAGTTACCTAAATTATATTATTAAATAAAAATAATTAGCCTATTAAGGACAACCATTTCAAAAAACGAAAAAAAATTGTACAATTTTTTACAATCCACTTTGTGCTTGTCCTTGTGTGTGCTATTTTTATAGGCAGCACCTTTATAAGTATTGATGAAAATACATTAAGAGACTATATAGTTATTTATGTAACAAGTGTGTAAAGTAGCCTTTTTTCGACGAATGCGGCGATCACGTAAGTCGAAAAAGTGCCTTTACACACGAATTGCATACAATAATTTTCCACTACCGAAAATGTTATCAAAATACAGAAGCCTGGGGCATCATCCTACTCAGTGCAGGGTTCTTAAATTTTCTGCCCTTGTAGAGTAATATACTATTGTTATATTTCATAATTTTCATTGACATTTGTTGATAATCTCTTCAGATGTGACTGGAAGAATTGTAAACTTTACAAAAATGGTGTGAAGGTTGTAAATATCTTTCCAGTTCGGGTCTTTGTTACAGGCTCTTATCTACACAATAGAACCTCAAGCAGGTAGTTTTACTACAGCTAATACAATAATTTATTGTGAATAGAACTTTACAAAGGAAGTGTTAAATATCACTTACAAAAACACTATTAACTTGGCCTAGTTGAATAATCGACAGTTGGCTTGAATATGTGAGTGGGTGAGATTCCATTTAAATTGAGCTATAGTAGGACCTTATAAAAATAAATTATATACTTTATACTTGCTTAAATAATTAGTAGCAATATAAGTCCCGTGAATTGGAGGATTGGTAATGGTTAAACATTTTTTAGATATAGTCAAATGCAGTCATCATGGGGTCATACGATTCAACAAAGACATACTCACCGTTTTTGTTTTCTTTTATTGCGTTTAATCATAACTTCCAAATAAAATCCGAAAGATGAATAAGACAGATTTATGCAATTTTGACGGGAGAAAAAAGGATATGTATTTAGTTTTCAGCGATTCTAAAAAGTCTTTCACCAGCGAAGTTTTTATTTAAATGTAAGTTATGTCACACTGACAATTCAAAGTGACAATATGAATAATAAGAAGCAATTTTCCGGTATCTTGTATCCTCAAGCAAAAAAATGATAGATCTGATAGATTATTTCGAGAATGAATGAAAAAGTGGAAATTCGTCAACCAGTATGCAGGAAACATCAACCATTATTATCTTCTTCGGGCATATTTGTAATCTCACATTTTGGTAACCTCTGTGTCTTCTGATTTGATACATATGGTTAGTGACCTTTTAACCCGCACGATAAGAGCGCTTTTGACTATACCATTTTTTCCAACCCTATTAGTTTGTGAAATACAGACTGGTAAAGGTAGCAGATGGAATACATATTTTATGGAGTTGAGGACGAACGAGAAAGTTATTAATTTCAGAAATATATACTAGGATCCTGTTCTTTGAACATTGTGGGAATAAACTAAATGAATGCCAACACACATTTAGACCTTTTTACAGTCGCTGGCTTTGCCAACGGCAAATCGCGGCATAGTGTGAACGCGCCTTAATAATGGACCTTCCTCCATTGCTTCTGTTTTTGTTTATGTCAGTATATATTATCCGTTGAGTAGAATATGTGCTAAATCACATTTATTTAAGTTAGATTCGTCAAAATTTGCATAAAAGGTGGTTACCTAATGCATAATAAATAAATAAATTGTTCATGTTCCATTAATATGGTAATTGTATGGTTATAAGAAATATTTTTGCGGTTGGTTACATGACACACACACATACATACACATTCTACGTTAATTATGTGATTTATACATACATAAAATTACGATAAGTATTGTTGTGGTCGTATGTATTCGTCACGAAGTGTGATACATTTTAAAATGAAATTTAAATGAGAAATTAGAAAATTTATGAAAATAAAGTAAGCAAAAACCAGTTCGTCTACTATTTTCATGGTTTTAAGAGTGGGCCAAGATTATTTTCTACTTTTCGGCCGTGTTAAAACTAGCTTAATATCCGCAGAATACAGGGTGTCCCAGCCGAGAGTGACCCATTTTAAATGCTTATAACTTTTATACCAGTTGTGTTAGCCACCTGCGCGGCTTAGGCCATTCCTTTTCTCCTGGCCTAAAGTTTTTTCTAGTTGGTACCAAATTTTGTCTACAATTATACAGTGGGAGTAAAAAAATTGCCTTTTTTCGACATTAAAATTTTCAACTATTTTTAATGGAACACCCTGTATATTGCAACGCCATAATT
>CAJUYI010000202.1:171636-182896 GCA_910591695.1 Galerucella pusilla | reverse complement strand
AATTATGGCGTTGCAATATACAGGGTGTTCCATTAAAAATAGTTGAACATTTTAATGTCGAAAAAAGGCAATTTTTTTACTCCCACTGTATAATTGTAGACAAAATTTGGTACCAACTATAAAAAACTTTAGGCCTAACACAACTGGTATAAAAGTTATAGGCATTTAAAATGGGTCACTCTCGGCTGGGACACCCTGTACTACACATATTAATAATAGAAACATTTTAGTAACGGGTTTTTCCTCTTTCGAATTTTATTAAATATTTCATATGTAATAAGTAGACTGTAAACCTGTAAACATATGCATTCCATAATAATTCCACGTGTTATATCAGTTAATCCAATACTTTGAGTTTATTTTTTTTTAAATCCGTCATTATTTTAATCTTCAACTTGTAACTTCATTACTACAATTTTTGTTAAAATTGTTTACTACACGTGGGTAAATTTGGTTAAATTTTTTTGACAAATTTTTAATGGTATTCAAAAACTATTTTAATGTTTTGAATAACTCTGTTTTATTTTCTGAAAAAATAACATATGTTTTACATAATAAACTGAGGTGGGTTAAAGGACACGACAAGAGTGAAGGTAATCGCATTGCCGATTTTTTAGCCAGGGAAGCGGCTGGACTAAAAATTTTAGGGCCCAGCAGGGCCGGCGCTAAGATTTTCGGGCCCCAGGAAAGCTCCTTCAGGCCCCCCTCCCCCAAATGGACGTTATGCAATTATGTCGTGTCTTAATTGCCACAAAAACCCAACCCGGCGACTCGCGTTTAATTTCTATTAAGTTATGAACCCGACCCCAGGGTACCTTTGCCCCTTAACGCCCTTACGCCGGCCTTGAGGTCCAGTGACACGACTTCGACGATTGCGGAACTAGCCAAACGTTTTACCCATGCTCAATACCTTAAAAGATGGGATGGAATCAAAGGATGCAGTCTTGCTAGGATCACCCTGGGAAGCTGGCGCCGAAGAAATATTTGACGATGACCAGGAAAAACCTACGTTTAACAGTAGGATTTCCGACTGGCCACTGTCAACTAAGGAAACACCTCCATACTATGGGGCTAGTGGACACACCTCTATGCAGGATGTGTGAACAGGAAGATGAAACTGTCAGGCATGTCTTATGCGAGTGTCCGGAGATATCGTCAATAAGAGAGTGTGTGTTCGGTGAGTCTTGGCCTACACCTGCAGATATAAAGGAGATGTCTCCTAGTGACCTGTCCACCTTGCTGGGTAGGATAGGTTAGACGATGACTTATGAGGACAACTCCTCGGGAGGATGTACAATCGGTCACATGTGGACTAATTGCTGTGAGCCTTCACTCACCCTCCCTACTCTTCAGATACAGATGTTTTACATGGCGCACATCAGGGCCGTATTAACCAGTATGTCAAATAAGGCATGGCTCTTCTTTTTTTGCACTAGACCAAAAATATTAAATTTCGAAAATTAATAAGTTTAAAATGGTGAGCAATAGATTGTTTTAACGGAACTGTCTTGTGTTTGCGACCTATAGGTTTTTATATAAACCAACAGAAGGTAACTTTTATTTTAAAAGGAAACTGTAACCACTGAACTGGTAGACTAACAAGATTACGTTACAAGTGACACTGTTCACTCATTCTCTGTAGTCTATACAAGACCTATGTGTCATCTACTCCGACAGCCAAGCAGTACTAAAGAAGATATCGGATAGCATCTGGTTTGGGAGTGTCGCAAGGCCCTCAACAGACTAGGTGGACATACTAAAGTGACCCTAGCCACGGTCATCAAGGAATAAAAGGCAATGAAAAGGCCGATGAATTAGCCAAGCAGGGAGCAACTGAGGACATGATAGAGCCAGAACCTTCCTGTGGAATTGCTAAATGCCAAAGTAAAGAGAGCATCCACAAATGGATAAACAACTAGGCGTTGCGCTGGTGGTATGAAACTACAGGACAAAGGCGCGCTAAATTATTCCTTAAAAGCCCTTCGGCACAACTGTCACACGACCTACTATGTCAAAGTCGAGAAACGACGAGGATGATGGTGGGAATGCTGACTGACATTGTAGGGTGAGGAAACATATGCACACAATTGGCCTAGCAGATGAAGAAGGAAAACCGAGGACAGAGAGCTACGCAAGGGAGGCGGTATCCATGCTAATAAGTCTGATAAAAAGAATAAAGCTAGATATCAAGCTCTAAACATAGGGAGGACCACAATTGATCTGCAAAGGTTGCAGTGGGATGGGATAAAGAGCCACTCCAATTCTAATCCAATCTATATGTGTCTGACCTGAAACCTATTTTTTTATGTATAACATAGGTTGCAAAACAATGAATAGTTCCTAATAGTCGTCAAAAATACGGTCCTGGCGACGATATATCGCAAGAAATAAACCAAATTGTTTCTGTAAGGATTGTCTAACTCTTGAAAAAGCTCTGGGATAAAGTTAAATTTCATTAGGTACACACGGCCTAAACTACTGATTTTAAGTAGACCCAAAAATTTTAAATCTGGAATGAATACCTTAAATAATTATATATATACTCGATTTGAAATTGGTTGATAGTAATAAATCATTAAAATCCGTCAAACACGTATACAAAGTGGTCCACCTAAATTGCCAAGTTTTAAATAGTATATACATTGAAAGTATAGACCCTTTTGCATTTATTAAACTTTCCATTCCTATAGATCTGATAAGGGCGTCGAATACAAAGCTTAACCCGAGGCTCGAACAATAAGCGGTAGGATTCTACCTGTGATGTTTTGCACTCATGCACGTGCTTTCGGTTGGGTTTAAGTTTATATTAAACACAATAATTATATAATTTAGTGAACATTCGGATGTGTGGCATAATTTGTTACCCTTGTATTTGAATAAATATAATACTAATAACAATAAAGCAACCAATAAACAAGTAAATTTGGAAAAATGTTTCTATTTGAAATTCTATAAAATTTATAGTAAGTCATTACATTTCTTCGCTTTAAATTAATCATCATCAGAAAATGAAATATCTGAGGGACTGTCTTCTTCCCCTAAATTGATAATAAGTGGTTCGACCGTTTTCTCCAGTAAACTATCCAATTGCCACATTTTTTCCTCCTCCTTTATTACATGCTCTATACATATTTGCCACTTCCCCGCGTTGACTTCTTGAAGCGCTTCTTCAAAGAGTTTTTGAACATCACTCATTTTATAAGTGGTATTTTTTCTAGCCACATAACCTTTCACATGAGCCCATACCAGTTCGATCGGATTTAATTCGCAATGGTAGGGGGGGAGCCGAAGCACTATTATATTTTGTTTTTTGGCCATTTCGTCAACAACATATTTTTGAAACCGATGTTTATGGGTGTTTACAATTGATAGCAACTCCTTTTTAACCATATTGTCCTCAAATTGTATTTGTTTCTCCACAAGCCACTCGATAATTTTTGCTTTTCGCCAAGCAGTTGTAGGCATCTTCTCCAATCTTCTGGAGTGATACGGAGCGTTATCTAACACAATGACGGAGCCAGGTGGAATCAGCTCTATCATTTGTTCGAAATACTCCACAAAAACATCAGCATTCATATCCTCGTGGTAATCGCCTGTACGAACTGATTGGAATGATAATAGTCCACCTTCTAAAAAGCCATTGGAGCTACCGATGTGAGTTATAATTAATCGTTTTCCTTTTCCAGAGGGCGGATTTATTCCTGTTGATAGACCGTCTAAAAATGCTTGCCGGTGAGAAGTCACATTTTTGTCTGTCCATATTTTTCCAACTGTGTAGCCTTCGTTCAGCCATGTTTCGTCCAAATAGAAAATTGTTTTGTTTTCATTGCGAAATTGTCTTATTTTTCTCAAATAATTACGTCTCCAACACACTATTTCATCTTTTTCGAGCAAATGAGACTTCCGACTATGTTTTTCCCATCTAAAATTCATTTCTCTTAGAACTTTCCATAGTTTATCTCTCTTGATTGCAGGAAAGTCTTCTTTTACTGCCCCTAAAACTCTATCCAAAGTAGGGATCTCCTTATTGAAATAGAATGAATGCACCTTTCGTCTTATGATGGCCTTTTCGTCCTCATCGATCGGTATTGTTCGCCTTCCTGGAGATGGTTTTGGTGGCGTCACGGTTCCTGTCTTTTCTTCCCGCATCAGCCTATAGATGGTTGCTTTTCCAATACCTGTCATCTTTGAACAAAGTTCCACTGTAGAATCGATACTTATTGCACTTTTTTGATATCTAAGTGCATTAAATACATTAAGCACAATAATCTTTTCACTAATGCTTAGCGCTGATTTCGCAGCTCGCTTAACTGGAATAAATCCTGAAAGACTCTCCATTTTCAAAAATTACCCAAATGTGTGTCCTAGAATACTCGCATTAGGTTTGTTCGCTCTTAAAATGACTCACAGTTTTATACCAATAAGTAGAGGTACCTACCTACCTACCTGCCTACCTTTTTCGTAACAACCTGAAGTAACATTGTGTATTAATCGTTCCCGGAATTCTCGGCATAATTATTTTTACCTGTTATGACAATAATGATTACTATAAATAGGGTTCAAACCGGCACGTCAGGTAGGTGCGCCTATGGAATCGGCTGCTAAAAATGATTTATTACTATCAACCAATTTCAAATCGAGTTCTTGTTTGTACTTTTGCTTTAGCAACAGTAAGATTGAAACAGGATTAAATTAAATAAAACTTTATAATAATACATCTATCTGAATGTACTCTTTTCCATATGTACAATGGCTTTGTATATTCTGTTTCTGTAACATTCTCCTAACTTGTGATAGGCCCGTCCTAGGCGGGGAAAAGGGACGGGTCGACCTAAGAACTCACATCTGCTGAATTTCGGATGTTTATTGATGATTATTTTCGAACATTATTTTGTCCTAACTAATGAATATGATAGGCTAGAAATATTAAATATAGGTATCACTTCATTAGTTTTAATTTTGAAAATAAAATCTAGGTACTAGTTGCATTTCAGAATTGCCAATTATCAAAATAGGTAGGTAACTGAGTTTTGTGAAAAAAACTATATACCTATAATAACATAACATTAATTAAACTCACATATTTTCATATGATTAACAATAAAAAAAACAACTAAAATACACAGTATAATAAAAATCGATCATTAAAAAGATACACATCCAAATAAACATTGAAAACACAGGCGTTCAGCCAACGCGCGTTCACGTTCAGGTTTTGGCCAACCGTTTAAATTCCATTCAAATATGAAAATCGGTATCATGCTAACAGTCACGTACGCATTTCTGCGGTATACTATCTCTGTATCTCTCACTCACTCTCTCTATTGTTGTTTCCGCAATTTCATACGGGGCAATGAATTTTTATATTTTGTTAAAAATTATCACATTATGATCATTATTTATAACACCTTTAAAGTAAATATTTACTCAATTAATTGACAGATAATAGGATGCGAAGATTAATAAACAACGCAATAGAAATGCTCTGTATACTTATTTACTCGGTTACGAAAAAAACCATCCGCAAGATGATAGATATTCTACCTACATTATACGGGTTGACAAGAAATTTATAATAATTTATTGCTAATTTTGTAAACGTCCACTATTGAACACTCACTCAATTATTATATATTTTAATACATTTTTAATTGTTTACTTTATAATCACCATATTTTGATGCTTATCCGTGTAATCGATCTTGTTATTTTCAGTAACGGTTAATTTGTATTTGTATAGACCTTGAGTTATAAATATAGGTACGTGCTTCCAAACATGAATGAGATAGTAGTAAATCTAGATCGTTGTCAATTTGATTGCCAATGTCTGTTTACATACATTAATTTGAAAATAATATAATTTTAATATAAATTGCAATTGACTAATCTAAATGTTTTTTAATAATAGGTATCGTAGGTGTAGGTACTCTAAAAACTGTTTAGAAGGTTAATTGAATGCATTTTGGCAAAATATTTTGTATTTAAACGTTTTGACAAACTTTTGTTACAAACAGGAAAGTATCGGTGGTCTGCATGCTGAAAGACCGAACAATTTTTGCAACCTTGATGGGTGAAACATTATCAGCCCGGGTTTGAAGGAATGTCCTCAAGGAGGGGTCCTGTCTCCTCTAATATTGAACACCATACTGTCCGACGATCCGACGATCTGGTCATCATATCACAAGGCAAATTCACTACTACGGTCAGAGAGCGCATGCAACAGGCTCTGAACATGGTTACAAAATGGACGGAAGAGGAGGGTTTGAATATAACTATAAGTCCCCACCAAATCAAACGTAGTACCCTATACTAAAAGAAGGGATCTGGTGGGATTGTGACCACTATCCCTTCAAGGTACGGAGATTCCAAGGGTTATAGATGTTAAATATCTCGTGGTGATTATTGTCTCGAGATTAACATGGACCAAACAAATGGAAAAAGTTGCAACAAGATCGGAAACCACATTAATGATGGCAAGGCGAACTTGTGGGAAAACATGGGGGTTGAGCTCGCGAATGATACACTGGATATGCACTATACAGTGTAGTGGTTAAACCCAAAATAACATATGCGTCTTTGGTCTGGTGGACAAAGACGACACTAAAGAATGCAATGATGAGGATAAACATACTAACTGACAGCCAGACAGCCCTTGCGGCTATGTAACATCCAGACCGGTAGAAGAATGCCAGAAAGATCTAAATGAACTAGCAGACCACATTAAACTAAGATTAGTGTGGGTGCCGGGACAAATCGGTATTTCTGGAAATGAATAAGCTGGTGAACTCGCGAGAAGAGGTTCAGCAACAGCATATGTTGGACCAGAACAGTTCTTGGGACCACAAAGAAGGTAGTCCGATGGCAAATAAAAAAATGGGTACTTCAGTGGAGGAACAATCCAAAGCAGGTACACAGTAAGACCTTCATAGATGACACATGTGTAAAACGGGCCGAAGAACTACTAAACATCAGTAGGAATAAGCTAAGAATTATTACAGGTTATCGAGGTTATCGAGGAGACAAACAATCTTCGGAGAAGCCAATGCGCCACCTGAAGTATATGGCACACATCCAATGGACCTATATCGTCTACTCGAACGTACGGGGATAGGTGGACTAAATGTGGGAGTAGCAGTCAATAGGCCAATAGGCTGCAGTACTCCCGGCATTAGAACGGCTTCCAAAACAAAAATCTGTGGTCTTTAAGATGAATTTTGATTAATATTGTGCTATCTAGACGCAAAACTAAGACACCCGTGGTTTAGTTTAAATCGAATGCCAAAAACGTCTGATTGCAGGCATAAGCCTTCCATATACTTTGAATTCATGGTGTTTTATTGGTTGCTGGATCACCCTCCGACACAATATGGCCGAGCTCAATCTCTTTGGTTTCCATGGTTTTAATGCTTCTTATGGCGTATTTTTGCATATTATCACATGGCAATTACGCACTCTATTCTATCGTTAATCCTAGAGAAAACTCGCAATTCTGGTTAATTCAACTTCTCCACTATTTATCAATAAAGTTGTAATACGCCCGAAGTTCCTTAACTTACAACTATTGCAACGCTATATTGTAAATATTGATATACTATGTATCGTAAATAAAGTGCGGACGTGATTTGCAACAATATTATTAGTAGTACTACGAATTCTCAAGTACAGTACTCATAACTATATATGTAAAAAAAGAATTACTATTGACATTACTATTCTGGGAAATCATCTCATCGGATTAATTTGTACATATTTGATGTTTTTATTACCTTTACGATAAAACAGATTATAATATGACCAGACTTATTTGTTTTGGTGGCGCTGTTTTTTATCTATATATCTTAACACATGTACTATTTTCATATATTGAATTCATTTGTGGAAGTATATTTTATTTATCTAATGAGATCTGAGATCTAAAAGGTCTATTGTGCCCCCTTACTTCTACTTAGTATCTGAGGGTAGTCTCAGAAACTAGTAGTTCCTTTAGTCCTATTTCCCGGAGAAATTTTAGGATGTCTGCAGGCTTCAACTAAGGTAAATGTTCCTCTTCTATCCAGTAATCTCCCAGGTGCTTTAGGATTCTGAAGTGCTGTGCAGTTGGAAAGTATGTGGATTGAGGTTTCTTCTTCCATGCCATAAAGATAGTTATACAATGCTTTGACTCATGCATTCCTTTGATCTCAACAGGTTGTAGTCACCTAGAAGAGTCTTTGATTGTATAAGCCCTACTAGATCTTTCCAATGGTCAGATCTTCTATTTTTCTTGGCTCTACCTATTTCATCCAATATTACATTGGGGCTGATTCCGCAAAAGGGTTCAGGCACCCAGAAAGATATTTCAGTCCCCCTCTTTGCTAGTTTGCATTTCTTTTTATTCCAGTGTGTCCTGGAATCCATAGTAAGGTTCTCGCCTAGTTCATTGAGTTTGTCTAGGCATTCCCTCATCATTTTGGAACTGATTACACAAGAGCTCAGTGCTGTAATGGCTGTTTAACTATCCGACATTATGATAATCCTTTGTCATCTGTATCCTTTATCAATATTGAACTGGGCGCACTTTCTTATGGCGTGGATTTCCGCTTGAAAGATATTTGGGGTATTTCCCAAGATTTCAAAGTGTTTGGTTCCTGGCCCGAACGCTCCTATCCCAGTTCCTTCTATTGCTTTTGAGCCGTCTGTGTTCCATTGAATGGCATTCTTTCCAAGTCTGGTAATGGTATTTGGATCCCATTCCTTCTTGTTGCTTAATTACGTAACGAATTTCTTTGAAAAGTTATACTTTTTCATCATACTGTCTTGTGGCATGTCCCAGGTTGTCTGATTTCTAAGAAGTGAGGAGGTGGTTTTTTTTAATGATTCCCTTTCCACGTAGTCTGTATCTTGTTTTTTCTGCAACACTTTCCACCACTATATGTAGAGGGGTGAGGTTGAGAATCACTTCCATGGCTGCCGTTGGGCATGTTCTTCTTACTCCTGTAATGCATATACAGGCTAGTCTTTGAATTTTGGAGAGGTTTTCTCTCGTCGTCAATAGAGCTAGTTCTACTACTCCACGCAATGGCTCCATAAGTGATGATTGGTCTCACTACGGCAGTGTAAATTCCACAGACATATAAAAAACAATAGACAGAGTTGTTTACAAAATGTGTATGTGCCAACATTAATTCTTACTTTACTACAAATAGGGTATTTTCCTATGAGCGGAAAAAATTAAAAAAGAGTCGGAGCAGGTACTTTGTGGTATGCCAGAAATCAATATTTCACACAAATAAATTAAACCAGTGATTTTTTATTAACTTAACAAAAATGGTAATTTTCAAATATTTACTCAGCGCGGGAAAATATGTGAGTTTATTGTGACGTAAGAAGTCTCGCTGCTTGCTTGTTTCTTATAGGCCAGCTCAGGTGGGCGGCCGCAGGTCGAGCCGATGGTTCCGATTCGGCTGGTCAGTGATCTTGTCGCTCGGGATGCGGTAGGCGGAGCGACAAGATCACTGACGTCATAAAAAATCGGCGCGTTTTGGCGGGCTATTTAAATATAAAAATTTTAAAGTTGGTTTTGGCAACTTTCCCGCTTAGTAAAAAATTTGAAAAAAATTACTTAACTGAGGCCAGACAATCTTCTAATGGTGTTTAAAAAAAATTGTCAAATACCCTATTATTTTGTAGTAACGCAGCGTTGCCAGATGAATAATATAAAATTACTTTTAATACTTCATGTTTGATACTATTATTCAATATTTCTCTACAAACAGAATATATTTTTGCATACATATATTTTTGCATGGAAATATGTGTGGAAATTTGTTATTTGTTGAGTTTGAATCTCTTAAATTTTATATTACATACATAGTATAGTATAATTTTCCGCTCATCTTTTAAAATTTTGCCAAGTCCGGCAACGCCGCTAGCAAAATACCCCAACAAGCAGCCGCCATATTCCAATATCATTTCATTGATATTTAAAGTGGCGGGTACTGTGTTTTTGATTTATTTGCGTGTATTTCACCTAATTTGGTATTTACTAGTGAAGCAGAGGTGTTAAAAAATTAAAACTATGGTGAGACAGTGTGTGGTGTGCCGGAAAATCGACTATTTGAACCCTAACCTATATTTTCACTGGTAAGTTGTAGTAAATAAGTTAGTCATAGACGGGTATGTGAACCTTTTTTTCACACAATCTGAATTGGCATGATAAGGAGAGAATTGGGTGAAATTACCACTCACATACTTACACATATTTAAGCAGATTGTAGAAAATAAACATAAGATGCTGCACATACCTATATATAAAAAAATGTCTATGATGCTTACCTATAGGAAACATTAGACAAGTAGTTCAGGAATTTGGATAGACTGAGAGTTTTGAGGTATTAAAAACTTCATGTAAGGCTTGCTTTGATAGGCAACTACTTACTGTACCTGTTGCATTTTGTATAGGTGCTAGGAATTATGTAATTTTATTCCTAGCTATAATTTACAATTTACTTGTGGTTTTACCTCATATCACAATACCTACCTCTACTACAACACTATTATCTTCAGAAATCCTAGTTAGTAGTAAAAAATGAGTAAACAGCTAGCCACTGTTGTGTACCTATAATTTTCCAATGATTTCTTCTAGTTTTCCGGTAAGCAAAGCTCGAAAAAATACCTGGATGGAAATACTTGGATTCCAGCCAGATAAAAAATTACCAAAGAGGCCAGAAGTATGTTCTGATCATTTTGAAGGAAATTATTTTACACAAAGGACCAATGGAACAAAAATGTTAAGGAGAGATGCAGTTCCTTATTTCGCAATCAATGACTTAACTTTGACGATGTAACTACTTGTAAAATAAATATGTATTATTTTGTAATTATTTTTATTTCATAAACCTCACAAGAATTTGTATTACCTAGAAGAGCAAAATTAATATAAACTACAATATACATTATTTTTACTGACAATTTTGAAGTTGTTTTAAAAAATGAAAATGTGTAATATTCTCCTTTGAGCAGTAAATATTTCAATGTGATAGTTAGATAAATTGAATTTTTTTATCAGTAGTAACAAATTTTAATATTTATACTAATTTTTGTTGCACAGTTGTTTATTAAGTTTTAATTTAAAAAATCGAAAATATTGTGAAAAAATTCCCGAATTGAGTCTGTTCAATCATTCGCCCCCGTTATTTCTCCGTCTATGGTGTTTATCTGTCGGCCGCCATATTCCAACAATGGTCATATGCTTTGCCTCTTCACCGCCCCTGATCATAACA
>CAJUYI010000202.1:127822-161636 GCA_910591695.1 Galerucella pusilla | reverse complement strand
AAAAAAATGTTTTATTGATTTTTTTTGTTGCTCAATTGAGATTGTATAAACTATACACGAATTACCTGAATTTGTACGAGTCATAGATTTAAGTGCAATTGTGGAAATCCAGATGTTTATTTAAGATTATTTTTAGTGTAAAAATGGGATTTTCTCGTTATTTTTTGACAATTTCTTGAATTACATTATATTTTTTATGATTTTCTTTGGCATGTATTATCTAAAAGTCATATATGACTATAAAATACTAGTGAAAACATTTTGTTCAACTATTACATTTTACTCAAACAATTTCTACTCTGTCATGTCCATGTGAATTGAGTCAATGGTCGCGTATATTTTTTGCATGTATCTTTGAAAAGAAGAAGAAACACCAGTAGGAACTAATAGTCTTAATTGCAATCAAAAATAAATAAATATTGATTGAAGCCATATACTGTTAAAATTAGGTTATGTTGACAGGACACCAAGTCTTTCTCTTTGAAAATAATAAACATATAATTATCAAGTTGTAGGGTTATGAACAGTATTGTATTCTTCGTTTTTAGGAAGAACTGCCAAAAAACGAAGAATACAATAACGTTTATAGTCCCAAAATTTGATAATTATATGTTAATTCTTTCCAAAGAAAATGACTTGGTGCCAGACTTTCTCACTACCCTGTATAAGGATTTACAGGCTCAGCAGATTTAAGAAACGATAGATCACTCTAAAAATCGCTACCTACGTTGGGATGAAGGCGACCAATATCTGTGAATGTATTGAATAAGGAGGGATTGTAAATTTTTTGTCTAAAGATGTAGAAAATGGACCCAGCCTTATTACATTCAGTGAACTGTTGATGAAATTATTGAACATTGTTTATTGTAAATCGATATGTCGAAAATTAACAAAATAAATACTTGAATTAAATAATTTTATCATTTGCTTATTGTCAAATTTAAGTTACATAATTTAAATTTTTTGGTAGCTGGAATTTTTGAAATAAATATAAAAAGTTTTTGCTTAAAATATAATGAAATTACAAGGCACAATCTTCTACAGTATTTGTATATGGTAAGTAAGATAAAAATTGAAATCCGTTTTCACAAAAAGGACCCTAAAAATAATAAAAATAAAGTGTTAAAAATTTCATAATACTTGCAAAGGTAAAAGTATTAAAATGTGTTACCTACTTCTTTGTACAGTTGTGTTGAAAAAATATTATAAAAAGACGTTTTTCGTCTACATTACCGTAAAACCAATCATATGAACACCCTTGAAAGAAAATATCAATAAAATACTTACTGGATTTATTACATGGCAGTCTTTATTGTTTCCATAATAAGCTTCACACTTGTCCCCAATTACCACAACATCAGGTAATGGATATAATCTCAAACAATAATCATAATCCCATTGAACTGTCAATGAATTTAATGACAAAGGACTCAAATGTCCCTGACTAATTACTGTACGTCTAACCTAAAAAGACAAGATATATAGGGCATGTCAACTGACAGTTGACAATAGCCATGAGGCAAAACAATTATTGGATTACATTTTAGATTTGTAATTTCGTTGGTTTGTGTTGATTTAATGATCATTTTTTATTATAAATAATTTTAAATCCTCTCTTACATCAATTTTTATCAAACACTATCTATAAGAACAGGTTTTAACAATCTTTGAGCAATAAAATGTAGAACATCTAGTCCAGTAGATGTTTATCTATCACAAACTGTCTTTAAATTTGACATGTAACCCAACAGCTCAACAAAATAAATGTCATTCGATTGAGCAAAATATAATATAAACTTACACAATCAGGAATTTCCTCTTTGGGTGGCTTATGCAAAGTACCTTGTAAAAGTTTGGGCATAAGATCGGCTCTAAATAATGTTATCTCTCTAGTGCAGTATTGGATTCTACAAGGGTTTGTTGCAAACATTGCTTTGGGTAAAACTTTTTTCATATCATCAGTGACATAGCTTGGAAGAGCAAATCTAGAATAAAAAAATGAATAAACTTACTTTGTCCCACTGAAAATGAATTATTTGTTTTATTTACCTTGGTGCTATATGTGTAAAACAAGGATCAGATAAACCAGGCACAAAAACAAACTGACTATTATTCAAAACTCCAGGAAAATTTGATATAAGATCTGCCAATCTTTTAAACAGCTTTTTTAGTGCATCCATCATATCACTGCCATGGGAATTGGACATGAAATTTCCCATAAAAATAAACGCTATGGGAGGGTAATCTTGAAAACCATTAAACAAACATTCTAGTTTTTCAAAAACCTACAAAATGTTACTAGATCAATTATTCATATCTTATTGTAAGAGTTTGGCTTGTACTTATAGGCTCAACAATTTTAAAATATGTGTAATGCTATATGTAATTCTTGAGATGTCCAATGAAGGGGTCTGGTGAACCACACATTTTAACCAGAAATTGATCTAGACTCTCGAAGAACTGAGGGATGTGAATGTTATCAAGTGGACTGTTAAAAACATACTTCATGATGCTGGATTCTTTTGTAGAAGGATGTCACACATTAATGTAGTCAGAGTTTCCATGGATGTATGTATAAATAAAGTAACAAAAAAAATTTAAAATACATATAATTTAATGAATAAATAATACAATGTGAAATATTCTAATTCTAATAGTACTACACTTCTGATAACACTACATATACAAACGATTTTAAATCATTACATTTTGTACTTCCAATTTAATACTAGGATTTTAAATTATAGTAACACTCCTAACAAATCAATCTAAGACTGTTGGTATATTTTTTAAAATACTCAATCTGAGAAACTTAAATTTTATATCATGATATGTATAATGTTTAATGATGTAAAACCCTTCACTTCCATCACTATATTCAACTGACTTATACACTATGTATTTACAATAAACTAGTCCATTCTGGATTGAGAAGATATTTCTGTTGTGTTTGGCCCAATATAGTAGCTTGTGTTACTTTATCATCAACGTTGATTGACACTAAATGTTCATTAAAAGTTTCCCAGCTTGATGAATCAAGTTCATAGTTTAATTTACCAATTATCACATTAATTTTTCCAGATTTTTTAACACATATCTTCCCTATCTTTCCTTCAGGTAAATCTTTGAGGGTGAAATCATCAGTTTTGGATTCATTCTTAAAATTAAATGAGTCTGGCAGTTGCCAAATATTCAGGGATGGGTGGATATTATCACATTTCAAAAAATCAAGATGAATTGGAGGAGTACAAGATTTAACTGGTTTAAATAAAGCTTCATTCCATGTTATTGCACAAAATGGAGATTTTTGTTCTAAATCACTATCTGAATCTTCAAGACACTGCTTTATATCTTTTATAATATGTTCTTCGTGTTTTTTAACAACTCCAGTGCAATCTTTTTGTGAAAAAGTGGGTACTATCTTGTCTGGTATATCATGTCGAACTTTTACTGCTGGTTTTACTGGAACATAATCTGATACAATTCCTTCTGAAAATACACCTGAAGTCTGCACACATTTTGGTTTTACTTTATTTTTCCTCTTCTGCTGCTTGATTTTCAGGTTGATCGTTTCTCTTGTTTTATTTTCTGTATTATTTTTATTTCTCACTACATTTAGATTTGGTTTGTAGATTTTTTTTTGCAATTTACTTCCACCCAAACTAAGGTCACGGGGTAATTTTATCGATTTTAAACGAAGTGCGGACGGCTCTTTGATAAAATCTTTTACTGATAACTTTTGAAACTTTGCTTTATCCATGTTGTTTAATAACAAACTCAGAATTGTTTGTTTTTATTTTGGAGAAAATGATTTAAGATGACATGAATGTCAAATGTCACATATAAAATGTGGCTACAGGTTCGTTGATCCGGTAAATATAAAATATGGTTGTCTAAAACTTAGGTTATCTGTGTCTAACACTGACGAAAACTTATACATTTCCCAATTATTGAGAAAACGCTGAAAATATCTAAATAATTTAATAATCATGGGTCTAGTTGCAAAATAAGAATACAGAAAAAGATGTAATCTAATAATTGACAGCTGACACTAATGACAATCGCTCTGGGGAAAAATAATTGTTAGTTTAGATTTGCAATTTCGTTTGGAATGTTATTTAAGTGATTACTTTTATCTATTTGAGTTAAAAAACAGCCAAAAGCTTCACTTTTTGAAACATAATTGAAATAAATATTAAAATATGTTCTGTGCAAAGGTTTAGTTTATTTTCAGAATGACTGTCAAGAAACTTTTTGACTGAATAATTGGTTAAATAGTCACCATTCAATGTTCCCCTATTTATTAGGCAACATTATATTGTTTTATAGAAGGATATTGGTTCAAATAAGTTTATTACTACTCTCATAAAATATAATCGTACTTACTTGAGGATGATCTAACCATACATCTGAAAAGAAAACCATAAATCCATGCTTATTTTGGGCCATATATTCTTTTAATCGAGAAGAATCTCTCAATGGAACATTTGAAGGACCTCCAAAATAATTTATATTCCCAAAGGCTGGTCTAAAAATAATATCCTATTTATTATACAAAGTACTGAAGGTTTGTGATCAAATTTACCTTGAACTTTTGTAATCTTCACCTGGTGGTAATACAATAGAAGAAACATGAAGAACATGATCTTCATAATATCCATTGACTAAAACTAGACAATTTTCATTGAAAAACCCAGTATGAAATCTGAAAAATGTATATCAATAAATGAGAATACCTGACATTCTATTAACTTTGTATCAATTTAAACTATTACCTACTTGGCATGCATTAAGTTGAGTTCTACAATTCCAGTAGGATCCTCCAAGCTCCATTTTCCTTCCTTCACTTGAAATAATGCACCCAAAATTAATGTTCTATCTAAAGTAATACTTGAAACTGTTAAAAGATAATCAACAGTTTGTAATTTTAAATCTTTTTCTCCCTTTTGTTGAAAATTCCTTTTTGTTCTTTGGAGAACTGTTGTGTACCTCTCCAAAAACAGTTTTGCTTTAACATCTGCATCTGGTAATATTAGTGATTTCTTATTTTCAATATAATATTGTTTACGTTCTGGGTTGTAAGCAAGTTTCGGAAAATCAAATGCATTGATTACATTAAATATAGATTCACTATTATCACATCCATGATGGAGACAAACTTGTATGGCTCTTTCTATATTTTCAATTTCAATACTTTTTTCTAAAAGACATTGGTTTTCTAAACTGTTGCATAAATTGGTTATAATTGTATCAAATGTTATATTATTGCTTAGATCTACTCGTTCGTCTTTGAACTTTTCTACTATGAGGTTACAGAATTCCCTAGAAAAGATAGATATGTAGTAATTTAACAATAATTATTATTTCAACAACCTACCGTCGAACATTAAGCCCACTTAGCTTGAAAGCGTTTTGCATCTTTTTCTTAATTTTTTCTCCATCTGCCATTATATAGTTTTTATGTTTATCAAGTTTTATAATATGATTTTCTATTTACAAACTAATAACGGAGACAATTTTGCTAAAGTAAAAATTAACCTATTTTTAGTTCCCGCCAAAATTTCTGTGAATAAAATTTTCTTCTTTTAGAAATCCTGGTCTTGTACCTACCGGCATCCGGTGTTTCCTTATCTATGATCCAAACCATAGCCACCTCCAACACAGTGTTGTAGGTGGCCATGTCCAAAACTATAAACGTGAAGATTTGGCATCATTGCATTTACTGCGTATACAGATTTATTTTAAAAGCCATTGACGTTCATATTATAGGTTAGAAATTTAATTATTTATGTGTAATAATTTTTCTCACAAGTGTATGAACATTTTAGTGATACATTAAACTCAATATGTGGTCATTTTTTTCTCGTGATCCGTCTAAAGAATTCAATTTTGAAATTGGAGAGTTGGTGCCAAGTTTAGAAGACAAAAGTGTATGGAATCTACATAAAGGAAAAAAGAAGGTAAGCTTGTTGGCAAAACTTTTATAAATAAACTAATGATGTCTTACGTGCTGTATCATTTAATTTCAAATTAACAAATATTGACGTTAAAGGGTACTGCTGAAACTATGTATTTTATAAAGTCACTATAGAGATGTAATCTCTTGACCATTTAAAATTTAAACCCTTTAAAAAGAATTATTTGTTCACACTTTTGTATATCTTGTCAATATATATTACTTGATCTTTTTTTTCTGTACATAAGTTTAATTTCAGGGAACAAACGAAGAAGTTTCAGTATTTGTTTTTGATTTAAAAAGTAACCCAGAGTCACAATTAGAAGTAGTTAAAGCTGCTGTTAAGAGATTAAAAACTTTGAGGCATCCTAGTGTATTAACTTATTTAGATAGTTTGGAATCAGAAAAAGTTTTATATTTAGCAACTGAACATGTAGATCCGTTAAGAGAACACCTCGAAAAATTACCTTTAGATGTACCACAGAGGGATCTATATATAGCATGGGGTCTCTTCCAAATAACTGTAAGTTGAAAAATTTCAATAAAGATTGTATTGAAAGATTTTGTTAAATATACAGAGAAAATGTCTAAGTATCAGCATTCAATGTATTCTTATGTCAGACATTTGATACTTCTGAAATGATGCAAGTATCAGATGTTGTTGGATAATTAAAGTATATATTTTTAGAGGGCATTGTCATTTTTAAACAATGATGGTAACTTGAGACACAACAATGTTAATGTCTGGTCTGTATTTGTTAATTCATCTGGAGAATGGAAGCTAGGAGGTGTTGAATATGTCTCAAGTACACAAGAAACTAATTTACAATTCAAATTAATTTCTAGTCTTGATGTTTATAGTCCACCAGAAAAAAATGATCCTGCAAAACAGAGAAATATGACAAAATGGTAATTTACTAATATTTTGGGTTATGTTTCTAATGGATTTGTATCATAATTATTTTTCAGTTCTAGTGATATGTGGGGCTTGGGTTGTCTAATATGGGAAGTGTTTAATGGACCTCTGTATCAGCAATCATCATTGCGAAATCCTGACAAAGTAAGTTACTTTGTTAAATTGTATAAACTTTTATACATTCACTCAATTTATTTCTTTAAAATTTTATTAGTTACTGGAAAAAACAGTTTGCAGTTATATAAGTATACAAAATTCAACATTAGTATATTTAATGTAAAATCTTGGCCAAGTTTAGTGAAAAAGAATATAAACATATTTTAGATACCTAAGCAACTGGGACCCCTATATTTTGAACTCTTAAACACAAACCCCTCTTCAAGGCCTAATCCTGCTGATGTTATAACAAGGTGTAGAAAACTAGGAGGTTATTTTAAAAATGACCTTGTCGATACGCTACTTTTCCTTGAGGAAATACAAATCAAAGATAAAAATGAGAAAAATCGATTTTTTTCAAACTTAACGCCTCATTTAGATAACTTTCCAGACAATGTCTGCAAGCATAAAATTTTACCACAGCTTATAACGGCCTTTGAATATGGGGATGCAGGATCTGCCGTATTAGCACCTATGTTTAAGGTAAGAATCCATAAAATTCAAATGCCTCTATCGACTTTATTGTATTTGTATGATTGCAGCTTGGTAGATTGCTTGATGAAGCAGAATATCAAAAGAAAATTGTGCCATGTGTAGTAAAATTATTTGGAAGCAATGATAGAGCTACTAGATCTAGACTTTTACAACAATTAGAACATTTTATTGGACATTTACAAGCCAGTACAGTCAATGATCAAATATTTCCTCAAGTTGCTCATGGATTTATGGACACAAATCCAACAATTAGAGAACAGACTGTTAAAGTAAGTAAACAAATTTGTTCATCTCATGTATTGGGTGGAGTAGAATTCAATGAGACCTCCGGCGGAAAAAATTGTAGCTGTCGCGTAAACGAGTAAAATAATTCGTTTTGCATTTTGTTTTTGTATTATATGCAAGTCAACGTAATTACCAAAAACACGAAATCAGATTTAAAACTGAACGCTTGTTGTACTTTTCCCAAATATCAACCATACCTATTACTCCAAAAATAAAAATCTTAGGAGTCGAAATTTAGTTTAAGAACACAAAATACTAAAGCACAATCAAAGAAAAGGCAAAAGACTTACAAAACACACACTGAAAATAACTAAAACAGCAAAATAAAACCACTTAAATATCCAAGGGCTTATACGGCCGCTGATTTGTTTTACTTGTTGCTACGATGACATTGACATTTCAGAGCGCCATCTATCGAATTCTACTTTTCCCAATAGATTTGTTTATAAAGCATACATGGTGCTACAAAAACAATATCTTTTGCCTATAGGCGTACGCAGACTTTTTTATTAGGGGGGTCCAAATACCAAATCAGAATCTTTTGATGAAAAAACAAACAGCCCGCCGAAAAATTGCTCTTGCATATTGCCGACCTTCAATTTCTTGCAATTCATTTTAAGAATAAAAAACTGCTTCCTCGTATAATTGAAACAACGTTAAAATTTGACAATTATGAAATGTTTTTAATAGATTGATATTTTGAGGAATTGAGGTGACCCGCCCTGTCCCCCCTGTAGGCACGCCTATGCTTTTGCCACAATTTCAAAGTTATTTTTCTTCTGAATCATCACATCAATTGGATGAGTGTAGTATGAATTATTTATATATTTATTTTTTACAGTCTGTGATACACCTAGCACCTAAGTTAAGTTACAATAATCTAAATGTAGAAGTGTTAAGGCACTTTGCTAGATTGCAAGCTAAAGATGATCAAGGTGGTATAAGAACAAATACTACAGTTTGTCTAGGTAAAATTGCTCAGCATCTTCATCCTCAAATAAGACAAAAAGTGTTGATTTCCGCATTTATTAGAGCGATGAGAGATCCTTTTCCACCAGCAAGAAATGCAGGTAAGGTACAAAACAATTATCCATTTTTGATTGTTGAGCTACAAACAAACAACAAAATTACAACTGTAATCAAACTTATATTTAAATTAAACAGCTGCTGTGTGAAAAGTAGACAACCCACTCTACTTGTCACAGATGTCACTTCTGCATTAATTAATGTGAACACTTGGTATATTCAGTAAAACATTTTTTAGGGGTTCTGGCATTAGCAGCTACTCAGCAATATTATTTGCTGTCAGAAGTATCATCTCGTATATTGCCAGCACTTTGTCAATTAACAATGGATCCCGAAAAAGTGGTACGTGATTCAGTTTTCCGAACTATTAAAGGTTTTCTGGGCAAATTAGAAAAAGTATCAGAAGATCCCAGCTTACGAGAGAGTATGGGTAAGCATAACATATACATTCACTTATTTATAATTTTTTATTCCACTATTGTATATTTATTGTAAAGATTTGCTTTTATTTTAATAGAAGCAGATGTGAATACAGCAACGCCAAGTTTAAGTAATGCAGCTGCAACGTGGGCCGGTTGGGCAGTAACCGCAGTAACTGCTAAATTCTATAGAAGTCAATCTGACACGGTTAAATCTATGAATCCCATGGGCAATAAGATGCTTAGTAAACCAGGATCACTGGGTGAGTTTGATATTTTTTCAAATTGACTATCATCTACGATTAGTAGTAAACATAATTGTCTGTCTTAATTTTTTAGAACAACCTTCTAGTAGCAGTATATCCACGACAACATCAAGCGTTACTTCTATGACGTCTTTGGAGCATGAAGATGGTAGCAGAGGAAATGATTCTGTATCAGATTATGATTATAATCATTGGGACGATAATGATAATTGGGGAGACATGGAGGTGAAATTTATGGGTCTATAAACTTAAAATGTGTTTTCCTACGACCACCTACGAATTAACAATTTCTCATAGCAATAAAATTTGTGGGAAAAGTGGCAATAACCATAAGCCAAACTAAATACCTACTGCAAATTGTCATTCTGATTTTCTGTAGTCTGTGGTATGAGAAATTGTACTAATTTTGACTGCCATAAGCTATGACAAGTGCGCAAAACAGTCGTTTGTTTGATTTCTGGATGGTGGTCGTAGGAAAAATGCAGTGTGCAACATGTGCACGAAGCCTTTTGCGCACTTGTTACACAATAAACTATTGTTTATTTGTTATAGACTGGCGGTCAGATGGCAAGTAGCAGCGGAAGTGGATGTGCAGGAAGTAGTGACCCAATCAGTCCACCATCTGGATCTGGTCCAGCTACCAAAATGACTGATGGTTGGGAAAATGAAGAATGGGGAAGTTTAGATGAGGAGCCGGTAAGTACGTTTGGTGTTTGTCGGGAATAAGAATTTTAAAATTAATGTTAGTATTGCTCACAAATTTCCTGCTAACGCCATCTCAATAGCTAAACATTTATTGGTAAAAAAAATCTCAATTATTATCTACCTCATACTTTGTACAAATCGAATAAATGATCAAAATTGAAATGTTTAGCACTTTAATGTTGGTTAGATAACTCATACATATCAGGTATAGTTATGTTCAAAATATACTGTACACTTTCGAGTGATATTAAACTTCATTAAAACTGTTGATGATGATTATTTTATTTAATTTGAACACTTTTTAATACATATATTGTTTTATTATTACTTACCATTGTGGTAATTCAACACATAGATACAATTTGATTTTCCATTTAGAGCATTATCAAAAAAAATTATATTTGTTGGTTTTAAACATTTTAAACATGAAAATAAAATAACTAATTGGTTAAAATCCACACTATATCCACCAAAGTTCACACCATACGGGAGACTTTTTATCATTATTTTCACAAAAAAATGTACTCTTCGTGAATTTCCAGGTAGACTTGTTCAATACTCCAGATAATCCCATATTAAGACACCTTTTGCTGTTTATTTCCATGTAAATAAAAAGTTTTTGATCATCGGGCCTAGATAATGATGCTTCAGTGGATATATTATTTTTCACAGTAGAAGAACGATATACTTTGAACTAAACTATACATCAGCACACCAAAATAAATAATATCATTTTCTGTTTCATAGCACACTATGCATCTTGATTTATGTACGTATGTTGAAAACGTTGAATAATCTTTATTGGTGGAATCTGCATGAATAGAAAAAATATTGAAAATATTGCAACAGCAGCTAGCATGCCATGGAATAAAGACGATTATGGCTCTCTTCCAAGCAGTTGGAATGTACCCAGTTGCCAGTGATGCTCGGAAGATTTTACAAAGTACTAGAGATAGAGCATTTGCCCCTGCTGCAGATGCACTTGGCTTATACCATTTGGTCTAGGCACTTTATAATTATGGCTCAACTGATAGCCCAGTTCAAGTTTCACTGGGTTATTGCTTTGTTAGCAGCACTCCAATCCTCTTTCCTCACACGAGCTAAGGGAGTTGGAGGTCTGACGGATAGCTCCGTTCCTCTCTATGAAATCTGGAAGATTTGCCCGCAGTAGAATCTACAGGGTCTCTCTACCAGATCCTGTTTCGTATGGGATTGATAGTATCTTTGGCAAGGATTTTCCAACTAACTTACAACACTTTCTTCTTTCTTTCTCTTATCCTTATGCTTTCTCAGGCGTCGGATTGGAGTTCTTCCTGAACCCATGTTTTCCATTCTTTTCTATCCCTGGGTAATGCCTTCATCTCTCCCAATGACTTTCCTTTGTTCTTTCCAATTTCTTCAATCTGGTCTATCCATTTCCTCCTGGGTCTTCCTCTTTGTCTTTTTCTTGATATTCCCATTTCCATTACATTTCTCGCTATTCTATCTTGCTTCATTCTTACCAGGTGGCCAAACCAGTTCAATTATTTCTTTTTAATATTTGATATTATTGGGTCTTGATTAGTTATGCTTCTGATTTCTTCGTTCCTTACAATACAATACAACTTACTTACAACACACAAACTTCAATTACAACTGATCAGACCCAGCACAATATGGCCTATAGGGCAAAATGACAAAAGTCTAAGTGAAATTAAAATAGCAGGATCAAGATATAGGTTGCACCCTTCCCCTTTACTAGTGCACTGAAAAGTAAAATCCTGCCACCATAATTGAAATTCGTTGTAGTACATACTTTATCTATCCATGTGAGGTTCCACTATGAATTAACCATTTGTAATTTGTCTGCTCATTAACTAATCATCTCAAAGTAATCTCGATTAATGATTAGTTATTAAAGAAGTTTTAATCTATAGGAGCAAGAAGCAGAAGCTACCTCACCTTTAGACACATGGAGTCCTGGTGATAAAGCCCCTATATTGCCCGATCATAAAACGAATAATTCATATTCTCAAGATCATATTAATCATAGACATTCACAACCTTCTCATAATTGGGACGATAACGAATTTGAACCGTTGGAAGAAAATCCTGGTTCGCATACATCTAAGTTAGAAGAAGCGAGGAAAAAAAGAGAAGAAAAAAAATTAATGAGACAGAAGGAACTTGAAGCTCGAAGGGCAAGTAGACCTGTTACAGGACCTATGAAGTTGGGAGCCAAAAAAATATAAGTAATGCAATATGTAAATTACAAAAAATCATACAAAAGTATCACTTTTAAATTTAACTAACTGCCTAACAAATTTTTCTTTTTTTTGGTTTGAATTATAGAAAATATTCAATTAAAGCAAATCTGATTTATCGATTAAAGTGATACTTTAAAAAGATGTATGTAATATACATTTGACGTTAAGTAATGTCTTATTTTATTTTTATAAATTTTTCAAATGTATAGTTACCAAATTAGGGAAGATTGTGAATGTCTATATGAACGTGTCTTATGACGAACCAAATCATTTTTCGGAAATATTTGTATATTAAAAAAAAGTCTGTTCTCGATGGTATGGTGTATGGTAAGTTGGTGAATAAACAAAACTGCATAATATGTTCGTACAGTGGAATTTTACCTCATAATAATAATAATAATAATAATAATTTTTATTCACCATTTGATATAAAATACAGTCAGAAAATGATGCATGATGTACCTAGTGAATGAAAAAGAATAACTTACGAGGTAAATTACCTGTATGTAAGTACAATAAAATAGATATAAAAAATATATATAATTACAAGTTATTGTTTTCTATGGAAACATAATTAAAATTATACGGATATGAATCAACTTCACCTAATACCTTTACATCATATATTAACCCAGTAAATTTTGTATTTTTTTCCTTGATAATTTTGTTAGTAACTTTCCGAGCTCTTTTTTGATATTTTTGTCATTTATTTCGCAACTTTGTTGTTGAAGAAAGAAATTCAAAACTTTTGGTCCAAGGTAAGCAAATCCTCTTTGACCCACAGATTTTAACATTAAAGGTATAATATAGATACTCTGCTGTCTCGTAATATATGAATGATTGCCAGTTGAAAGTAATGTACGGTTTGAAAATTGGTATTTACATATCTGAAAGAAAAATAGTTGACGACAATCAAAAACTTCTGATTCTTTATATAATTGATCACTAGAATACATTCTGTTTCTACCGAGAATTATTTTTAAAAACCTTCGTTGAAGAACCTCAAGGGGGTTCAAGTAACTTCTACATACGCCACCCCAACCTATGATTCCGTATCTTAGGTGAGACTCTACCAGACTTTTGTATACTATAATGTTTTGCTTTAAATCAAGAATATCTGAAAACTGTCTAAATCTATAAAGTATTGTTCTAAGTTTTTTCAATAAATAATCAATTCGCTGTTATTTTGAGATAACGGTGACTGATCAAAGAAATGTCATCTACATACTGCAATAGGGCATTTCCACCAACTGACAAGTTTATTTGGATTGGTAATTTGATTGTTATGTATTGATTTAATGATCCCTTTTATTATAAACAGTCATATATAGCTTTTAAAATACATAACTAATTAAATTAAAACAACTAAATCAATATTGAATAACCATTGAGAAACTCGTGTTGTGCAGAAAACGCTTGTTCATCTCAAGGCGACTGTCATAACGTGGAAAAATTTAAATGTTCTGGTGCTAAATAACCTTGCATGATTTTACATTTCTGTTTTCTGTCCTCACTTACCTCATATAGGTACAGTCAAATTAGCTAGCAATTAATAAAACACCATGAACTCAAAGTATTTACAAGACTTACGATTAGCATATTTTTAACGAGTTACTGGTTCAAATCAGTGACCACGGTAATATCTTCAGTTACCCTGTTCAAGAGGTGGGTAATAAGTTCTAATCAGTAAGTAGCTTATCTGTGGTTCTAATCCTCGCATCGTTTTGAAACTGTTGTGGGGTTATGTTGATTTGGACCTTCGGTTGTCGTCAAATGTTTATAGGGCATGTCCACGACAGTTGACAATACCCTGGTGGTAAAACACTAGACACGATGAAAAATTATCAAACAACTATTAACCTATATTATGTATTATTAAACATGCAATCTCAACAATTAAAATAACTTTAAAAGTACACTGAAGCAAAACCAACTAAACTCGAAACACGATATATCATTATAAATCAGCATAACCTCACTATTAAGTACCACGTGTTCTGAACGCTTTGTTTATTGTTTTACCACCGGGCTCTTGTCAAAATAGTTTGTGTCGTCACGTGGACATTTGATTTTTTAAAGTTTTCGGTTTTTTATGTGGTGGTAATAATGAAGCTGGTAAAAATACCAATGTTAAATGCTTGAATTATAAAGGGGCAGTTGCTCTTCTTGAGATGGATGATGACATTTACAACAAATATGGTTTTGTTTATTAGCCAACTTCTTATTCGATTTTTGTATGTATCAAAAAAACATTTTGGCCTGGTATAAATGTAGCTAATATTATATATACAAATATTTATAACTATTTTAGATTGATATTCTTACGTTTCTTAATGTTCTAAGCTTAGGCAAATCGTAAATGGATTTTTATTGTCTAGCTTATTAAGCATCTAATTTTTAACAAATCGAAATTATAAATATATTGATATTTTTGTATATAGTTATATTTTGTTGATTATTTAATCTATTTGTATTGAAAGTCTATTCCATAAAAATTTTATTAAAATTTTATATTGATTAATTTTTTCCTTAAATCACTGCACTTTTTTGTTTCTTTGGGAAACTCATGTTTATAGGTTGTTTTGTATTGATTTAATGATCCTTTTTATTATAAACAGTCCGATATAGGATTGTGAAAGAAGCTGCGTTAAAAGAGGAGAGTGCAACTTTTAAGTACCCTAGAAAGCGTGTCCACAAACCCTATACTCCAAAAGGAGCTGTTGATGCATTTGAAGAAGAAATTATTCACAGAATAATAAAACGAACAGAATATCTAAATAAATTCAAAAAGTACAAAGAGGAGAATCGGGAGTTTATATATTGTGACGAAACATATATTCACAGTTCTCAGCCTATTCAGCCAATCCGTTCCCTGTATTAGCTCATACACGTTCTTTGCTGGTTGGTTGTAGAAGTCTTCTGGAGTCTTCGGGGTCTACCATACAGTATCTGCTTCCTGTGGTCCAGCGTCTCACTGTTGCATAGTATATGCAGAGCTGTTTCGGTATCCTTTTTGCACCTTTTGCATGTAAAGTCTCCGTTATACAGCCCTATTTTGTTCAGGTGCTCCTTTGTGGGAAAGTGTCCCGTAAGAAACTCCGTTATGGTGCGTAGTTTGTTCCTGCTCATTGAGAGCAGTTCTTTCGCTACTTTTTCTGATGGTTCTCTTATGAATTTCTTCCCATGTATTTGCCTGGGCTGCAGTGTTTATTGTGTTGTATTCATGGAGTTAGAATAACTTCAAATTTTGATATTTGACTTATAATTTTACAACTTTTTCTTATTTAAAATGGAAAACATGGAATATTTTGAGTTAACAGAAGATGAGGATATTCTAGTAATAATAAGAGAAGTAGACGTTTCACTCAATTATTTCTATACAACTTTTGTACCTTATTGAGGTTTTATACTTGGTTTTAGGAGAAACGCTCGTATTGTTCGAGTAAGAATGAAAAGTGGACGAAACGTTCAAGTTCCGATTCGTTATTTGGTTATAATTAAATAAAAAGTTCGATATTAAATATTTGTTACAGATTTTATTATAAAGCTCTTATATCAACAAATGTAAGTACTATACACAACATCTAGAAAAATATGGTGAAAAATAAATACATTAAATTAATACTGAAACATTATTGAAACTATACATTTTCTAAAAATTAATAAATTTTCAAAATATACACTGCGTCTGAATATTACATTATAATATATTATAGGTATACTGAATGGAAATGTAAATTATTCAAATATAAAACATCGAAAAAAAAAGCAAACTTTTTTTAGCACCATTTAGTTACAAAAAAATTAATTGAATAATATTAAGCTTACACGCTAGTTATAAAAATGTTTACAGAATATTAAATGCAAATTCTTAAAAGACTGATCATACTGTTACACTTAATAGAATCAATTTCAAAGACTGATTATTGAGGTTATCGATAAACCATATTTCGTTATTAGATTAATGTATACTTATAATCATCTTATGATTCGTATAATGTATTTTTATATTCTCCCCAATTATAACATCTAAACGGCTAAGGCTGAGTCTACCTATGGGAGCCAACGTTTTTCCAATGTTTGTGTTAATAACACACATCAAAGGCTTGGTTTGTTTTGCTGACACAGACGCTAGTTTCTTTAATCCCCAGTCTAATTGAAAGGTTTAGTAACGGGATAATGAAAAAGTATTAGAATTCTTGAAGCTGTATCAATTCGAACCAGTATTATGAAGCCCTATAACGGCAATCGCGTCTACACCAATTTTTACATCAAACATAATATGCTGACAGAGTTGGTGGTATAAATATTATTAAAAAATATATTTATTCAATATTATATCAAGTAAGTACCTATTCAGATCATAGCAACGTACTCATACACCATCTGCAAGTAGACGTTTCGACGAAGAAAACCCTACACTGTAAATTTCTACCAAATTGATTTAGGGCGGGTTTATCAATGCTCGGTTAAATATTGTAGCCCTCGGCTAAATCTTAGCTGTTGGTCAAAGTGTTTATCAACTGCCAGTTTGCATTAGCTGGCAGTCAAACTTTCGGCTAACCTAGCTGCCACTATCAAGTTCATGTTAACCATAGAACATACGGTTAAATACGAGAAAGTGGTGTTTCGTTATTCTAACCAAAGATTCTAACTGACAACTGTGTCATGATTTTTTCATGTTTGCTCATATTTTCTAACAAAGATTATTTCAACTTAAAATTTGATTGTGTTATTATCGTTTAGGGTGAAATCGAGAAGCTTATTTGATTCTTAAATAGTAGTTTAGTAGCATATAGGTTTTGTTTGTATTTTATTTCATTGTTATTGTCAATGTATCTTGAGGAACTTAACGACCATTTCGATGAAGAGCTTGGAAAGTGGCGAGATATTGGAATTTGTGGAGTACGAAAGACGACCATATACTGTTGAAGAACGGATAAATACCTTTGAAGAGCTCGATGGTGTCGAGTTTATTACTCGTTTCGATTATCTAAACCCAGTGTTCTCATGATACTCCAACAAATTCCAGCTATTCTCGCCAAGTCACAGCATCCGTCTTTTTGTATTCTATTATACTTTTATGGTGAACGGCTACTTTTATAAGTACCTAATTGTCGCTCTGACACCGTGAAATTGGGATATCTTTTTTGTTTTGTGGACATGCTCAAATGCAAACAACTCAACAAAGCACAACATAGACGAAATAAAAATAACTACCACAATTTTGACACTGACAAGTGAAATTTTCCACGATGTTGTCAGAGTAAGCTTACGGTAAAATAGAAAAATAATAGCTTTCACCTCTATATTCTTGATTCAGTGTGTTATATATGTTATATGCGAATAAAATTGATAATATGTATATTTCATGTAACGGGTGATCCTCCTAACACCAAATTAAAATGAGAAATTTACGCTCTGACAACATTACACTCACCGTTCATAACCCGAACAAGGTTGTCAAATGCTCAATTACACTTAGCCTCCAGTTAGCTAGCTGTCGGTTACGTGGTGCATTGATAAACGCTTTCTATTGTAACCGAGAGTTTGACTGGCGGCTAGAGATAGCTGAGGGCTACGTAGCTGACAGATTTAACCGAGCATTGATAAACCCGCCCTAAAAGCAGGATGGCTACAACGTTTTCTCAAAGTCCTCCACGCAACTCATGTCTGGTTGCGCAATGTTAAATTATTGCTACTTAGGACAATGTTGGCTCTCACTTGTCTAAAGATATTAGTGTACGGTAGCTGCATTGACATGTGTGAATCGACCTTTATACTTTGGCAAGTTTATCTGAAGCCGTGAAAGGAATGCAGTCGAAAACATTCGATATGGCCACTTTTTATTATTAGCTAAAAGATTAAACGTTAATTCCTTAATGTGCTTGTTTCCTTGGATTTTTTCTATCAACATTATTTTTTCAATTTATGAATATTGAAAGATGAGCACTTTTCCAAATTTGTTATGGGCTTCTTCAAGCTCTAGCAGCGTTGTACGAAAACCACACCCTCCGAACTACATAATTGGGGATTTTTATCGAAGGGCGTGACCAGCTGACTTCTTATTGGCAAGCGCGTGTTTGTGTTCTTCCCTCCCACTTCATCAATTGACTGATATTGATTTATCCAGTGGCGTTGGTATTGTCAGTGACCTTTGTATTTTCAGTTTTACTTGGTAAAATAGGTACCGTACGCCATTAGTATGTTTATGTCAGATACCGCCATGTTTTCTCGCCTCTTACCGATGCCCCGTAGCTTCGGATAAACTAGCCAAACTATAGGTTATTTCAATTTCGTCATTTTACTTTTAGATCCCATAAATTGATCGCTTCATTTGCCAAATCAAATAACCCTAATAACGATTTTTTATAATGTTATTATTAACAACTGAAACAGTGTAAGTTTAATCTTAAATTATTAATATGATTTTAAAGTAGTCTCGTTAAAAAAATAATACGTAGAAAAATAAAAATATTAAGTTAGAGAATGATTATAAAGGTTAAGATTTTAAACCTACTATTATCGTCTTTCAAATTCTAAAATAGATTTGTATTGGTCTAAAAAGACGATTTTTCCAATTATTGTAGGAATTTTAGCTAGTAAACACCTTGTACATGGTAGCTCAATTTAAATGCAAGTAAATTATTTTCTTCGCATTATTTGTAGAGGGCTTTCTGGAGGAGATTCTACGGAGGTTTCACGTTTCACTGATTTCTTGGATGGTTTCAAATTTGATGAAATTCTCTTCATTGGTCTAGGAGATATGCTAGATTCGATCATTTGATTTTCAGTATTCTGGAACCATCCAGCTCGTGTTGAATCATTTGCTGACACTACATGATACCAAAAAAATAATAGTGAACACAAATCTACACTAACAAGCTGTAATGGCAAATTACCAAGCCAAAAATTTTGCTATTTTCTACCACTGTGGGAAGGAAATTTCGATTTGTTTATAAATTTCCTCATTTAAAAACCAGGAGGAGTAATTTGAACTCAAGTTGGCAATTCTGTAGAACTCTGATTAGTTCTTTTTTTAATTTCTTGGGAAATTAAACCACAATATTTTTAAATTCTTTATTTCAACGTTTCGGTAGCGTTCCAGCTACCGTTGTCAAGAAAAAATAAGTAGAAATTAATTTTTATCCCTAACTGACACAACAGAAAAAATTTAACATGTTAGGGATAAAAATTAATTTCTACTTATTTTTTCTTGACAACGGTAGCTGGAACGCTACCGAAACGTTGAAATAAAGAATTTAAAAATATTGTAGTTTAATTTCCCAAGAAATTAAAAAAAGAATGAATAATATACCACGAGGAACATACAGAAGAAACTCTGATTAGATTCAATTACCTGTTTTGAAAAGCAGAGGCTGTTTCCATAAATATTTATAAACAATGCGAGCCTAAACATGAAAAATAATTTTAAAATTTCCCCTTCCCAGTGATGGAAAATTCCAATATTGTAGGATAAGAGTGTTCGGGCCAGGAACCAAACTCTCTGAAAGCTTGGGAAAAACCCCAAGTATCTTTCAAGCGGAAATCAACGCCATAAGAAAGTGCGCCCAGTTCAATATTGATAAAGGATACAGAAGACAAAGGATTATCATAATGTCGGATAGTCAAGCAGCCATTAAGGCACTTAGCTCTTGTGTAATCAGTTCCAAAATAGTGTGGGAATGCCTAGACTAACTTAATGAACTAGGTGAGAACAATATAGTCACCTTACTATGGATTCCAGGACACGCTGGAATAGAAAGAAATAAAATAGCAGATGAACTAGCAAAGAAGGGGACTGAAATACCTTTCTGAGGGCCTGAACCCTTTTGCGGAATCAGCCCCAATGTAATATTGGAAGAAATAAGTAAAGCCGAGAAAAAGAGATCTGACCATTGGAAAGATCTAGTAGGGCTTATACAATCAAAGACTCTTCTGGGTGACTACAACCTGCTGAGATCAAAAGAATGCATAAGTCAAAGTAAAACTGCGCTAAGAGTTTTAACTGGGATCCTAACGGGACATTGTCGCCTGAATGGGCACCTGAAAAAGCTCAAAATAGTGGAGGAAGAAGAATGCAGATTTTGTGGAATGGAAGAAGAAACCTCCATCCACATACTTTCCAACTGCACAGCACTTCAGAATCCTAGAGCACAGCACCTGCGAGATTACTGGATAGAAGAGGAACATTTACCTAAGTTGAAGCCTGCAGACATCCTAAAATTCCTCAGGGAAATAGGACTAAAGGAACTACTAGTTTCTGAGACTCTCCTCAGAAACTAAGTAGAAGTAAGGGGGCACAATAGATCTTTTAGGTCTCAGTGAATGTCTTCCCGAAATACATACATTATTGTTAGTTTTTATTTGCAGCTAGATCAAATGCAAAACGTCACAAACCTCTGTATTTCTGATCGTGCCGCTGGGAATTCTTTGACATGTGTCCGTGGGAATCCAAGAGGGCAGCTGCTAGCATTGATGAATTTGGTGTTCCGTCTGTACTACTCGACGACAAGCTACTTGGGTAAAGTGAACTTGGCGTTTGGACGGGGCTGTATACTTTTGATATGAATTCTTCGTACGTTGTACTTTTTTTGTGTTTTGTCACTACCGTTTCTAGAGATCTAGCTCGTTCTTCATAACTAAAATTAATCGACAAAATTATAATACATACGAATTATGTATAACCAAAGCAAATAGAGCTATAGGGACTGCGGACATAAGTGAATACAAAAACAAAATGAACGTCTTTCAAATTTTTTTTCTTACTTCCAAGGCAAATGGAAATTTTATCAAATAAATTAACCCCCTCGGAAAATTGTGTGGTACGCTCATGATACAGAATTTTTACAAACAAATTAATCCCTTCATAATCCCATGAATCCCTTATATTAATTTTATCGCACTTCCATGGTAAATGAAAATTTTCATACAAAAACTAACCCTTTTCTAAAAATTTTATCATCCGCCTATGATGTATGAAGTGTTTACGAAAGCGTGATGTCATAGACAGACATTTTGCCATGAAATTTAAAAAGTTAAATTTCTTCTTTAAAACAGAATACATTTTTTTGATAAAGTTTATGCGTGCAAATATGCATAATCAGTCATGTATAGTAAAAACCAAATAAAGTTGCGTTTACGTAATCATTGTGAACATTTTTGTAGCGTTGTCAGATTTTTCACAAAATATGGAAATTAACAGAAAATAACTGAAGTAAACAAAAAACGTAAATGTAAAAAATTTCACAATATTATAATTGAAAACTACAAAATTATCGATAGTTTGATAGTTTTCGTTTAATATAGTGTGGAGTTTTTTCATTCACGTTTTTTGTTAATTAAATGTATGAATAGATTTCACAAAGTACGGAATTCTAGAATAAAAGTGGTAAGGTTATTACTGAGTTACCAAATCTTTTAATAAATAAATATAATAAAAATACAAGCAATAAAATAAAATATGTTTAATAATGAACGTATTTTCAAAGACAAAAACTAACATTGAACAAATCAACATAATATTGTGAAATGAAACTAGGCAGATTCAAATTCTTGTTCATTTTCTTCATCTGATTCAACATCAGTATTAAAAATTCACTATTAAAATTTATAACTATCGGACTAATTTCTGGACGATCAAATATTCTTTCCCTTTCATACCATTTAAATATCTCTCTTTCAATATGTTGTATAGAATTTTTCCACAATCAGGAGTTATCATGTTTAGTGCCTCGTGCCACATGTTCAGGCAGTTATTCGCACTGTTACCATCCCTACCTTGTTGTTTCAATATTTGTCACAAGAAAATGTTATAAAGCACGTAACTATAACCTAAAAATCGATGACACTACACAAATAGAAAAGTCACAAACAACACGGCAACATGACATTATTTCTGGCAGTGACTATTTTACCGTCAATAATTGGAGGCTTCTTTATGAAAATTTTAACACAAATTTTTACATCGAGGGACGTTTAAACCCAATAAAGCTATATTGCTTATACATTATTTTGGTACAAAAGTTTGCACTTTTCCATAGAAATGTAGCCACACATGCGATAGAAATACGACCTTGGTGACGTAAACGCAACTTTATTTGGTTTTTACTATATGTCTATAATATTTAACTTTTCCTAGATAATTTCTCGGAACAAATGAAACCCATCAAATATTGAAAAAAAAACTTACTACTGTTGATAGTGTTGGTATGTAATTCTCTTAGCTCGACTTGCACATATGGCAGTTGTTCTTACTAGACCAGCTAATACGGATGTTTCCACGATAGCCTCGTTAAATAATACTCCAAAATATGGTACCTGAAAAAATCACAAATAGAGTCAGTACTGCGAAAAAGTTTATCAAAATAGGTAAATTTTGATGACAAAAATGCTAGTAGAAAACGGACTGTGCCATTATATAATAGTATATTACCCACCGAGGTGGGAAGAGTTTCATTGCTGTCGAAAGATTAGTTAGTTAACATAGACGTGCAGCGTCGAGGATAGCTATTATCTCGAGACAGGAATGAAACTTCCAACCGAGGTTTGTATACCATTTTATATACAACCATCATATATCCCGATCAAAATTAATAAATCTTTGTTTCGTTCTGAACACACCTAAAATATTACATTTGACAACTACTGTCTACTGTCAACTACTGATATTAAATTCGCGAATAATAAATTAAGAAAAATGTCCTCCGATTAAGAATTGATGGATTGTACCCCTCCAGAAATAGGTATTATAATATTTATCAATGTGTTATATATTTAAATATAAAAAATATTCATCTAAAATAGATCAACGATCACATTATTTTAGAGGGTGGGAGGTGAGGGCGGGAAGTAGAGGTGTGTAATATGACACTTTCTAACCTTCAATGACATTAGTAATGGCAGCATTACATATATGGTTGTGAATAAAAATACTTACGTCCGACTTTAAATTAATCGTCACTCTATTAAAATTTCCTTGTAAGGGATAAATGGTTATTAAAATATCACAGAACTCAGTGGGAATGATGTCACGTCTATAATCTCTATTATGTTCGCACCATACAATATGAACTTCGTCATTACCCAAATGTCTTGTCTAAAAAAACATACAGGAGGTGAAAAAAAAAACATCCAATTTATTTAAACGTGAAACTAGTTACCTTATTCAGTACAGCCTCGGGGGTATCTCCAGGCATTCTAGTAGCCACATGGAAAATAGCTTCAAGAAAGCTTGTAGCAATATAAGGAGCAGTTAATCCAGTCGTTCCTTGTCGTTGCAGCCCTCCTAAAAATCCGGTGTGATTTTCTAGCTCGACTTCCCAAGCTAATGCCGCCAAAAATTGTTCATATGCTACACTACCGCTTTGATTGGATAATACTGAATTTTTATCTTCTTGGCCTGGAGCTACATATATGATAGCAAACTACAAATAGAAAAAATATATAGTGAGCGTCATATAAAACTATAATAATCGAAAATAGTGTTTTTCTAGCTGTGGAAATGGAACTTTTGAAATGTGTTAATCGGTGGTGGCTCGTTGTAAACATTCTAAGGTGTTCTTCAATTTTTGAAAAGTTTCCCTTTAGGGGGGTTATCTTCCATCGAGGACCAGCGCGGGTGTTTGAAGGAGCTCGCAGAGCACGTTCGTATCAACGATCGCGCGAAATGGGCTTGTTATTCCACTGGTGGACTTTACTTACAGTTAGCCCGCATTTGGTTTGCTATTAAAGCTTGCACTCGCTGTTATTTCATATTTTACAAAATCTAATATAAATTTTATATTTGATAAAATGAAATATTTTATTTAATTAGCTCTGTAGCGCCTATGTACTAACCGCCACTGGTGTTAATGGTATAATTTCTATGGCAGTGATGCCAGCTCAACTAAAATGTTAGTAGATATACTTTGGCAAATTTATCTGAAATTGTGAAAGGAATGCAGTCGAAAACATTCGATATTGCCGCGTTTAACTATGAAAAAGCTAAAGTGCTAAGTATGTAGTGGTAATAATTAGAAAAAGGACTTTTTATTAGTAACAATATGATTAAACGTTAATTTTATTCTTCAATGTTCTTGTTTCCTTCGATTTTTTCTATTATCTAACATTATTTTTTCAAGTTATGAATATTAAAAGATGAACACTTTTCCAAATTTATTATGAGCTTCTTCAAGCTCTGGCAGCGTTGTACGAAAACCATAATTACCACACCCTCCGAATTACATAATTGGTGATTTTTATCGAAAGGCCTGACCAGCTGACTTCTTATTGGCAAGCGCGTGCGTGTGGTCTTTCCTCCCACTTCGTCAATTGACTGATATTGATTTACCCAGTGGCGTTGGTATTGTCACTGACCTTTGTATTTTCAGTTTTACTTGGTAAAACAGGTACAGTACGCCATTTGTACGTTTATGACAGATATGCACCATGTTTCTTCGCCTCTTATCGATACCCCGTAGCTTCAGATAAACTTGCCAAACTATATAATGGATCTTTTAAAATGTGCAAGTTAGTTATTATGGTATAATTTCTAGGGCAGTGAGATTTAAAACCACTTTCTTACCTTATGCGTCTCACGACAGCTCTGATTATCAAGATTCCTCAACTCTCTCAACAATCTGTCAGTCTTATTAAGTAAATGCAACTGTTGCCTTCTTTCCCAACCCGCCAAACCCAACTGAGAGAAAAATAATCGGCAATGTTGAAAAGCATTTTGATCGGAAACAGTTCTAATACCTGAAAAAAAAGAAAGGATACTGCATACCGTTTTGAAATAATAGTTATTATGCGCCAAAGTAGAAAAGTGAGGTATTATTGTCGAGGTTTTTAATGGATACAATTTTCAATTTATAATGTCATTTGGAGGGGTCACCAGCCACTTCTGTTTTACAAGATAACAACCGATAACACATTTATCCAATAATTTTTATTTGAGGAGGAGATTATCTTTATTGGTTACCCAAATGGCTAACGACCGAGGTCTTTCTGCCACAGATTTTTACAATTTTCTTGTATAACAATTTTTTGCATATATAGATACAATAACTAAAATGCAAAAAAAAATGATAAATAGATAAATAGATAAATAAATAGATAACTATTATATAAGTATATATGTAAGATGTAATCGGAACACTTAATAGATTTTGATTTAGAGACCTACATTGTACTAATTTACAGCGTTTGCTTTAATACTCATTATTTTGGTCCACAGGGGCTGTTTTTGTTTTGATTTTATGATAAATATTGTTTTGTAAAAATGAATAAGAGAATAAGTCAATTGATTTTTATTTTAAAATAGGTAGGTGTTTGTTTTTCCATCAGTTAACCTCACATTCTGTCAAGTTTTAATCAAGTAAGCTCTGTATTTTTTCATCTTGGTTAATAATGACTAAATTTTCTACCTCAACAAAAGTCAATAAAGTTAGGTTTAGAGGCTGGTAGTGAAAAAAATATATCATTTACCTTGTTGGTAAGCACCGCTACCGAAAGAAGGATAATTTGCCTCCGATCGACTACTCGGTCTCTCAACTGGTTGTCCCAACATCGAATCAACTTGTTGCGAATATCTATTCTCCTCCAATTCCATATTTCTTTGGCTAATAACCGAAGCGATGGCTTCGTTTTCCAGATCGGTTGACATTGGAGGTGGGGCGGGTTCGTTCAACTTTCTATTGACATTTTCAAGACATTCCGGACTTGTATATCCCAAATATTGAAGCAGCTATTAAAAATATGTATCAGAGAAGTAAGTATAATTACAACAATTATTGTACATTCAAGATAATTTTATTTCTGTATGTTTTTAGAACAGCACGTAACGATTCAATTATTGTGGTCCCAACTGAAAGATAAAGAATTATTTGATGGTAGTACGACTTTTTTGAAAAGATTGCTAGAAGAATTTGGGTTTAAGTGGATGAAGGATAATCAATGACGAGGAGTTATGGAATTACCTAATGTTGTTTTGAATAGAGTAGAATTCTTGAGATATTATAAAGAAGCAAAATATGAAGGTATTAATAAAGTTTACAAAATACAAATAAAACAGAACACAGAGTCAGATGCTGAAAATGCAATACGCATATATACAGATGGCTCAAAAATGAAAGAAGGCTCAGAATGTGGAGTTTACTCCAGAGCACTAAGCCTAAGGATTAAGTGGGGAATGGGAAACAATACCAGCGTGGTTAAAACAGAACTGGCTGGTATCTCAATTGCCACAAAAGAACTAACCAGAAGAGGAATTTCTGGCAAAAACATAACAATCTGCACTGATAGTAAACAAGCCCTATTAGCCTTGAACAGACAACGTGTTATATCGGGGCTAGTACCAGAGAGCCATCAAGATTTAGCTAACGCCTCGGCAGATAACAATATTATCCTGAGCTGGGTTGAAGGGCACGACAGGAGTAAAGGTAATCGCATTGCCGATTCTTTAGCCAGGGAAGCGGCTGGACCGAAAATTTTAGGACCCAGTGACACCTATGGCTTAACGACTTCAACAATTGCGGAACTAGGCAAACGTTACACCCATGCTCAGTCCCTTAAGAGATGGGATGGAATCAAAGGATGCAGTCTTGCTAGGATCACCCTGGGAAGCTGGCGCCGAAGAAATATTTGACGATGACCAGGAAAAACCTACGTTTAACAGCAGGATATCTGACTGGCCACTGTCAACTAACAACTCCTCGGAGGATGTACAATGGGTCACATGTGGCCTAAGTGCTGTGAGCCTACTCTCACCCTCCCTACTTTACAGATGCAGAGAGATGAAGGTATATACCAATTTGTGTATCTCGATGATACCTTGATATTTTAAAATGTCTTCATTGGTCATTCTTGACAAAATGAAAATATCAAGAGTGTTAAAGCCACTAAAATAGAGGGCAAAATGTTTGTTGTTTAAAAAAAAAAAAAAGTTGTTGCATGAACATTTAAATAGTATTATTGCAGATATATTATAGGTACTCCACGCTGGAAACGCTGAAGCAATATTTCGTTCAAAAACTCAACAGAGAAAAATGAACGAAGCGAATTTCTTTAAATGGTTTAAACAACAGTTGGTGCAAAATTTAGAGAATCCTTCTCTAATTGTACTTGATGATGCATGTTAAGAAGTGCTATTCAGGAGTGGTTGACAGGTAAAAACATTCCCTATTCCCAAATAATGTTAATTTCTATATTTCATGATCAATCTCACATCGTCGCAAATGTTCACAATGAAGAAGTGAATGCAACTTTATTTGGCTTTTACTTAAGGTGCCTTTAGACCATAGGATTTTTCATTTGATTTTAACAAATCGAATGAAACCGTACTTTGTATTCGTTTACACTGTTCGATTTTCAATTTGATTTGTTCCGTCTGATTTTGCATTTGACAAATCATTGGAGTTTTGCAAAATAGAACCACATCGATTTCTGTTCGATTTTTCATCTGATTTTTATTATTAATCATGCGCATTGTGCATTATTTGCTGTTGACTACATTCTCTTATAGGATACGGGCAGAATTACTCTACCTTGTTTTTGCCGTGATACATTCCATCAGAATAGTGTCTTTCTTTTGAATTTTGCTGTTTACTTTTGACAATATTTCTTCAAAAGTTTTTGAGTTCATGGGATCTACCAACAAAAGTTCACTGAAAACTAAATTCGAAATACCACGTTCCCTTCGACGTAATAACCATTTTCTGCACCAAAACTTTCTATTTACTTGTTTCTTTTTGTCATTTTGCAGTTGTAGTAATAACAAAAGGTTTAAAGTTGCAAGTGCAGCAGTTTCTGTGATTCTCAAAGGCATTTTAATTATGTCCAAACCTAAATCTGACCTGAAGCAAACAACTCAAAATTTGTGAAAATAAAATCATAACCTTACATTGATATGGATGACAGTTGACGTTTTCCAAGTCGAATCGAAAATCAGACAAATGTAAACGATAATATTTAAAAAGGTCCAGGTTCGACTGATGTAAAATCAAATGTCTTATCAAATATAAAATCGAATGAAAAATCCTATGGTCTAAAGACACCTTTACATACATTGAATTAATACTTACGTCATCTAGTTGATCTAAATCCGGCGCAGCGTTAGAAACATCCGGTAATATGTTAGGAGGTCTACGCCTTATTGCTCTTTGTGGCAAATTATGTAATGGTTGTGCTGTCATTAAACTTTCCATTTGAATTATATTTTCTGAATTTTCCGGATGAGGTTTCAACACACCTATATCTATTGATTTCTTTTTAACATTTTCTGGGTTTTTGTACAAAATAGAAGCGTCCCAACTAGATTTTCCAGAGAGATCTCTTAAAATGACCCGAACTTGTTTATCGGCGGTCGACAGGCCAGCTGTTACTCCTCCACCTGGTAGTTCCAATGTAGGCAGTTCTACCAAACTCGCTATTATATTTTTAGACAAAATAAATAACTGAAAATATAATAATTGATCTATTATAATAAATATTCACTGTTTAAAAATAATAAATTTTACCTGAATATTTGATGCCGAAAAAATACTAGTTGAAAGGTCATCAGAACTGAGGTTAGGAACATCATCGTGTTCTGCTACAAGCGAACTAAGCCTAGTAGCGCCAACCGCCATTGGAAAATGACCTAGATGGGTGACTAGATGTGTAAGTATTGTTCGTGCACAGAGCTTTATAGCGTCTTGACATTGATTATCTTTTGATGACGAATAATTTTCGGAAATTTCCAAATCATCTGACAGAATATTAGGATCAAAATCGTCGTTCATGCTAGGCTGTGTTAATCCTCCAGGATGTTCCAAGGATGCTTTTCCAAGCATTATTTTATTCAATACCTTAAAACGGGATCAATATTAGATAAGTGTTCCATACATTATTCAGATATTCATGCGGTATTTGGATTGCAATCCTGCATCACTAGAACATAGTTAAAGGCAAGACTCTTGTCTAAAGGTCATTTTAGATTAGACAATTTTTCGTGCAATATTTGGTCCAAGTTTTGGAACAATATTTGGAATATATTTCTTGTGTGAAATATTGGCCAACTGTTTTAAGCTGTTTTAGACTATTCCAATTTATTGAACAATATTTAGTTCAAGATTCTGCGCAGTGATTTGATTTGATGATAAAATAAATATAATATTTTCAAAAATTTCCTTAGTTATTCATAGAACCGGAAAGTTTGAAATATTTATTAATTTACATGGCTGCTCATGTCACTAAGCGAATATGAACTTTGGAAAAGAGGAGAAGGAGACGTCGCACAATTTGGCAAAATAAGTGGTTAATGAAACGTGATCAAAATAGAGGCGCATGCTTTATATGGTTCACAGGCAGTTGCTTATGGAGGATCAAGATCATTATAAAAATTTCCTAAAAATGGATAATTCAACATTCCCTGAGTTATTGAATTTAATAAGATTAAAAATTTCCTCAATCCACATTTCAATCTCTCGTTTATTCCAAGACATATTTTTCAACCACTTTAATACATAACCACAAATTATCAGTAGTAATAACCCAAGGACATTGATAATTGTTCGAAAACATTTTTTGACAGATTTTGAAAGCTTGTTGCTTGGAAACAGACCTCTGCCTACTAGCAACAAGCTTGAGAAATTTGTCATACAATTTTTGAGCATTTATCAATGTTTGAGGGTTATTCGGATAGAAAATTTTTTGCTTCAGTATTACCACCAAATCGTGACATTTCGAAATATTAAATAATTGAAACTTCAAAATCGAAATAAATCAATATGTGTCCATAGTAACGTGAAAGTAGCCCATGGTCTGTTATCAGTGTAATGTTGACATGATTGGGTGAAATTGTTCATATGATAAAAACTGAGGACATTTTCATAGAACATTTTCATCGTTACAAACAATAAATCAAATTGTCAAGAAAATAGAACCTGTTTTTTTTTTAAAGGGTAGACAATTTTTAATGCCATTTTTAACTACAGACTGAACAATTTGAATTGTTCCAAAACTTGAACTAAATATTGCACAAAAAATTGTCTAATCTAAAATGACCATTATCTGCTGCTAAATTTTTCAATGATTGAGGCGACAATTGTTTTCTTTTTTACTTACAAGTTATACAGGGTGTACAATAGCACTTTTGCCACCTTAGGCAAAGGTTAGTTTCACCTAAATGTGCCACATATTTCACTTCGGCCAGACCTATTACTATTACTGATTAACATTTCCCACCAAATTTTACACTATCTGTTAAGTTACATTGTTGCTTTTCTTGCTGTTTTTTTTTCAAACAATATCACAAGTTCTTTAATGTGGAGGTTTTGTGCTAAGCCTTGTTCTAAAGAAAACGAGCATTTTTTGTGACATGGTTGACCAAATGTAAGTCTTGATAAAAGTTTAAGCTTAGAAAAACTCCTCTCTTCCCATTAGCAACAAAAGCGGGTACATTCAACAGAATTCTGAGGACAACGGATAGGTTTGGAAAGTTTTCCATAAGATCATTTTCACAAATGAAATTTTAGAAAGTCTGTAGGTTTGAAGTGATTTGTTATTCTCCTAGGTTCTGCCCTTTTCCCTTTTTATTTTATCCAACCTAGTTCACCTAAGTGGTGTGCCGGCTCTGGAAAAAATGCCAAGTATGTGCTAACGTTGTATGCCAAATAGAACGACACGCAATTTTCAATGACAATATACAGTGGGTGCCATTTGAAAATAAAAAGTGAGTGGTTAGCTACCACAGGGCTGTCAGATGTAAAACAATTTTTCATAAGTCATTAGGAAGGTACTTTAGTGCCATTCAATGCAGTTTTTTCATTAATTAATTATCAAGTCAAATGTCTGTATACGATAATTTGGGACACCCGGTATATAAACTGATATTTCTATACTGATAGAATTAATTTTTTTGGCGCAATGGTAACTTTTAATAGGAACTCTCTACCTGGACCACTTTTTCATAAGCCCCTCGAGATGCCCTTTTACTTCTGATTAAACTTTTGAATATGACCCATGAAATTTAAAATGTGTCAATGCAATAACAATACTTCCTAAAATTAGCATCTTATTTCATTTAACAAACTTTGTACCTCTTATTGTTTTCAATAGGTTAATTTAAACGGCCATCCTGTATATAAAAAAAGTCTAAACACATCAGTTTATAAGAATATATTTATAAAAAATAAAAATATAAAAAAAGCCGTTTCACCATGACCCGTATTGTTTGTTCCATTCAAAATATTTTACACAATCGCTGTCTTTAACACAAGGCATAACCTTTTCCAAAGCCTTTTCTACATCCTTCACAGTTGCTGTTCTTAGATTCATCTGAGTTTTATTACTACCATTTGCATTGATTTCACCAATTTTGTCTCGAATAATTCCAATCATCACTTCTTTACACAAACTTTTAATATCCGATCCGGAAAAATCACAAGTAAGTTTTGCCAAACGCTGTATTTCTTTTTTATCTATTTCATTCGGTGCACATAAATATTTCTTCAAGAGATCTTCTCTTGACTGTTCATCCGGTAAAGGTACTAAAAGTCTCTTTTCAAAACGTCTCAATAGAGCTGGATCAAGATTCCAAGGAGAATTGGTACTACCCAACACAAAAATATTCGACGCAGAATTATGTACACCATCTATTTGTGTTAGAAGTTCACTTTTGAATCTTCTAGAAGCTTCATGATGCGATAATTGATTCGCTAAGGCATCAACTTCGTCTATGAATATAGTTGTAGGTGCATATTTTCTAGCCATTTGGAATAAAAGTTTAATCATTTTTTCTGATTCTCCTCTCCATTTACTAATAAAAGTACTGCTGGTAACGTTTATAAAAGTGCTACCTTCAGAAGCTAAAGCTTTAGCTAACAAAGTCTTGCCAGTGCCGGGTGGGCCAAACAATAATACTCCATTCCATGATGGTATGTTCTTAAATAAATCCGGGTAGATTAGAGGGTATACTACAGCTTCTTTAAGTTTTTCTTTGACATTAATAAGTCCTACGCAATCATCCCAGGTAGTCTCTATGTTTGTCGAAATAAATTCTTTTTTTATTAGGTCTGCCATGTCTTTCATATCGGTAGGTATTACATCAAGATCAAGTGGATCACACTCTTTTTCTTTAAGTTGTGTTTCATCCTGTTTGATTTGTTCGTTATTTAAAGATTTAATTTCGAATTGAAAATCACAAGTTTCTGTTTTATTATCTTTTTCTTCACTTGTAGTAATCTGTTTTTTCATCGGGCTATTTTTTCGTTTTATTTTATTTGTATTAGTTAAAGATTCTTCTATCTTCTTAACAATCTTTGGGTATTTTTGAAATTTCGTATAATAATAACTTTGGTATTCTTGTAGAATAATATCCAAATCAACGTTTTCACATACTTCAAAATCTAAATTGAGTTGAGCTTCTTTTACTAGGGCTTCAGCACTATCGAATAATTTTTGCTCTATCAAGTAACTGCGGATTAAGTATAAAACATTTCTCTTCCTCTCTCGTGTGTCCGCTTTGGCCTTATCGTATACAGTAGGTAGAGATTTTAAAGTTTTCCTTGCAAATAAAATTTCTGTTGTAGTCATTTTGAATAATTCTAATGTCACTCTTTGTTGTGTGTAGGTTACCAAGTAAACAATACACTTGTTGCTAAGCAATATAATCAATATGAAACTCTATACTCTATTAGTCCGAGAGTAGGTAAAGGACACGAACTCCATGTTAGTCCAGTAAATGAAGGGACGAAGATCCTGAAAAGTCCCTGGCTCAATTTTTCTTTAGATAAAAAATTAAGATCGTCTTATTATCTACAGAAATGGTCCCTATAATTTTTTTCGAAAATACAATAGTTATCGAGATAATGAGACCTAAAAGTCTCCTTATTTCAGCTGCTGCTCTGCCTGTAGGAATTCTGCTGTCTATGCATTAACTTGTAAGCGGGCGGACGAATTGTTCCATAGCTCGGCAAAAAATTGACATTTTCCGATTATTCAAAGTTCATCACAATGGGAAGACCCGTAACTATCATTCCATGTGACTTGCAGTTCGTTCGTACTTGACAAGAATATTTAAAAAAGCGGTCAAAGTTTTTTTCCACAAGATTTTGAGACTATTTCATTAATTTGATCATTTTATTTTTTTGAATAGCCTTTTATCCTAAATTTTTTTTAATATGAAACCTTAGGAGGTCTTGAATGATCTCAGAGATTTAATTTTTTTAATATATTTCTTGCGTAAATTTCCAATATCAGGAATTTTATATTACAGCTTATTTGGGGATTCTTTTCCTAATTTCAATACCTCTGATAAAATTTGTTTTGAAGTACTTCAAACACAATTTGAAAATAGCGTTTTATTGAACACCCTGGCAACAAAT
>CAJUYI010000202.1:89190-112822 GCA_910591695.1 Galerucella pusilla | reverse complement strand
AAAAAAATAAGAGAAAAAATAATAATATGGTTAATTTAAAACAATTTTTAACTTAGCGTTAATTAACGCTAAAAACTGGTTAATAACATAGGTGGATATTAACATTACCCATCACTGTTAAAAATTAAGGTATGATTAAAATGTAATTATTTGCACCGACTGAACTTAAACCCATCCTTAGCAAAGTGATGGAACATACCGGCAACGTTGCATTGCTTAGTACTTTTCGTGTCATTTCAAATGAAATTGGTACTAGTGCACTTGCCCCCGACCTAAAACTAACCTATAAAAAAGTAAATGTCACGTAAATCTGTGACGTAAATGTAGTAGTTTGTTACGATTTGCACTTGGCAGCAAAAATTTCTTTATTTCTAAACCCTTAACCATTTTGTTTATCAAATTATCCGCACATGATAAATACTGAAAAAACTTCCTCCAAACGCGTTCGATCATCAAATTTTTCGGCATCGGAAAAAGTTGCTTTAATAAACATTACAAATACAAAGATGTTTAAAAAAAATTTAAATCGTCCATTTTTTCAAAATAATGTCTTCTTGTACGAGATTGACTAGGAAACCCAAAATCCAGTATTTCAAGAACGTCTAAATCATCTTCTAAGAAAATTTCTTCAAAAAACATATCCATGATCAGCCCAGAATGTGACATATTAATCTGCGAATGTGACGAGCGTGTTTAAAAGTGAGGTTATAAATAACAACTCAAGTTTAAGGACATGTTAAGCCTCCATTATCGACGACTTACTTTAAGTAATACTTTAGCTACTTTAAGTGGAACTTAAACTGCAGTGCAAGAAATTAAGGAAATGTCTTCTGTGAGTTCCTTGTGGCATTACCTACTTATTATTTTTTCTCTTATTTTTTGGGAATCAAACCACAATAATGTTTTTTTTTTGTAACTATAGTTCTTTACGTCAGGTTAGGTTTGAGCGACCGGGGGTCGCGACGCAAAAGATCTGCCCGTACGTCACGTTATGTTACGTTGCTTCGTTCCTGAGTCTCTCTCTCGTTTACGAAGCAGCGATTCATATGCTTCTGCCGGGAATCGAACCCGGGCCGCCCACGTGGAAGGCGAGCATTCAGTGTTATGTTATCTACTGAACCACTGAACCACCGATGCTACATTAACATTCTATGCAAAGCTGGTATTCTCAGTGCTGGTGATCTACTTGAATTTGTTCGGATAAATTTTTACTATTATTTCCATAATTTTTTTTGCGCGATTGATCTTTTTTGTTTATTTACAACATCGGTTGTCAGGACGGTAGGTTGTGTTTACTGGTTTCTAAGTTTAACACGTCGGTAAGTGATTTACTTACCGTTCAGACGTCGAAATAGTATATTAAGTATCAACAACGGTAAGGGTTGTTTACCGGTCGACAGCAATTTTGCTGGAGACCGGTATTACCCTTAACGTTCGAGATGCTTATACCATATTTTGCGCGATCCTATTGAAATATTCGAATTTCGAATAAAATAATTTAAATTTCTTCGAAATGAACGAAATGTCAAAAGTGACATTTATACCTCTCGATCAGTTTAAAATATAATTTGCATTTTGGTGAAATGTTTTCATGCTATCTATTACTTTTTATATTGTTCTGTTCGATTCTGTTCATTAAAAAATATCAATTTTCTTATTTTTTTGTTTCTTTTGTGTTATGAATGAAGTTATATTATTTAGGACCACTTAAATGTATGTAGGGCTGGGACGTAATTTACTTACCGACGTCTGAACGGTAAGTAAATCACTTACCGACATGTTAGACTTAGAAACCAGTAAACACAACCTACCGACCTGACAACCGAGGCTGTAAATAAACAAAAAAGATCGATCGCGCAAAAAGTAATAAACAATTTCACCAAAATGCAAAATTTATTTTAAACTGATCGAGAAGTATAAATGTCACTTTTGACATTTCGTTCATTTCGAAGAAATTTAAATTATTTTATTCGGAATTTATTTCAATATGATCGCGCAAAAAATGGTGTAAGCATCTCGAACGTTAAAGGTAATTACAACGTTTGCATGTAGATTCCTCTCGTAAAATTGGAGGAAATGATATGAGGATTAAGGGGTCTAGCACATTTACTTTTCGAAATACAGGGAGTTGAAATTTTGAAAACTTGAATGTTTTAATTCGATAACCTTAAAATGGATGGATAAATTGATTTGACATTTGGCAGCTTGTTTTTAAATGTCAAATGGCATATTTTGATAGAAATAGTAGTTTGTGCAACTAGTGTGGATATGATGGCCTTATCGCACGAGGACGAAGTTTGAGCACGACGCCGTAGGCGGAGTGCTCAATCGTTCAAGTGCGATATGGACAATCCACATGAGTCGAACAGCATATTTTTTCTACGACCCACTTAAAAAAAAATCTAGAAAAAAAAATTTCTATAAACTGTAATATAACTTCAAATTAAAAGTTTAACAATTCAATTTTATGTTTCCACTAATTTTTTTGTGGTAAACGTACAGTTCTTGGATTTACAATTTGTATAATGCTACGGTTTCCCTTTTTAAATACAAGTAGATGTTGCCAGTCGGACTCCCTCATGAAGGGTTCCGTACCATTATCTATAATAATGAATATTCTGCTAAATATTTCAAACGTCTACCTGTTGTTGTTAATATCAAGCAGAATAATTATTTAAAAATAAAATTAACAATTAAAAAAAACTTCTTCAAGGGGAATCGAACCCGGGTCTACCGCGTGAGAGTCTGGTTTGCTTACTACTCGACCACCGAGGAATATGCATATTGTTTATCTATAACGTCAGATGTATTACATAATTTTATAAAATCTGAGGTCCCCTGCTTAAATACCCATTTTATTATTCCGTTTTAAGTATTTGTTGTTAATTTGTACGAATTATTTCATATAATATTTTGGCATTTTCGCAACTCGTGCGCAAAAGTATAACTTCACGCACTTGTATCATAAATAACTATTGTGCCAATCAACTTAATGATGAGATTTTTATTTTTATTTATAATTAATACTACTGTATATTTTTGTTAAATGGAGTTTTATCCAGAGTAAAATAAATTCTTATATTAATATGTGTATTTATCCAATGATTCAAAAAACTTTTGCTTAAAAGGAACTAAAGTTCCTACCGTGTGTCCCGCGTTTTACCTTTTTATTTCGAAATAAAAAATAAAAAATAAAAAACAATATTGTGGTTTGATTCCCAAAAAATAAGAGAAAAAATAATTAAGGAAACCTTATGCTTTAAGCGACCCTTAAAATGCCCGCGCAAACTGCCATTAACCTAGTAACTTCAAAGTGGTGTAAGTGAGGTTTTCTAGTTTAAAAACAAGGATAGATATGAAGCAATTTTGGCCCGCTTTTGTTGGTAGGAACTTTGGTTAACCAATTGGCAGGTCCTAGTAATAAATTAACCGTCTTAAAAATTTTTATTGTACGCCCATGGTGAATGGGAGTTTTTACAAATATTCCCTCACACTAAATTAATCATACATCCATGGTAGATAGAAATTTTTGCAAATAAATGCAACACTATAAAATATAGGCTTCATTGTTAATTGTGTTGCATAGCCATAAGTATTGTGTGACAAAAAAGCGTGACAAATAACAATAACCAAAAGTAGTGTGTTGCATAAAACGACGACGATAAATCCATGATTAATCTTCACTCAAAAAAGGGATCAACACTCATAAAGAATTTTTCACTTCAAAATTATGATGGCTACAATGTGTTTGGGAAAGGATAATACGGAAAATAAAGATATCTACAAACCTTTAATATGTAAACCATTCGATCTTCTGTTTATATTGGAAAATAAAACAAATTTCAATCACTTTTAATTTATTGTTGTACATATTTTTCCACGAAGACATAACTCAAGCTACTATAAAAAAGTTTCTATTAATCCTTTTCGTAAATTACTCTTGTATATTCTTTCAAGCTGTGTTCATCCTCCGTTCGTAGTCTCATTTTGTAAACCAACTGTCCTTGATCATTTATACGATAGGATCGACAAAAACCAACGACTGGTTTATGCATGACTTCAGAGTTCGCCATTGATAAAGTGCACAGTTCAATACAATGGTGAGTTATTTTTCCAACCTCAACAGCTGCCATTCCGTAGTTATGAGCTGCTACAAGTGTCAAATTCTTCCTCCCAGGATGACACAAAAAATGACCGACTTCAAATTTTAAAGGGAAAAAACTCTTTGGGTGCCATGAAGTTGCTTCGTACTTTACTACTGGATTGCCGAATGTGCTGAACGTTAATATTTCACTGTAGGTATCGATTGCACCGGCTTTGAAAAGTGCGCAGTGCTCACTTAATGGCAAACTTAACTTACGTTTCAGCTTTACGTTTACCGATCTCCAAGTTCCTAATAACCAACAAAGCGGCTTCACCAGCTCATGCGTTTTTCCGGGTTGCATTTTACGAAAATTTTATAAAAAAATAAGTGTAAAAGCTCTTACAAATTTTTCACATAAATACTTGAAGGTTTTTATTTAAAAAGCTATGTCAACATAACATTGGCATTCCTAGATCGATTTTTGCCAACTAATTTTCATCTGTCAATAACGAAATAATAGGTGCTTTGTGATTATAGACGATTTCGGCCCGCTTTCGTACCCTTTTTGGTCTGTCCAATCACATACTGAGATCTGCAAGATGGTTACCGAAATTGGTAGCTTTTTATCCCTGTCTAATTTTTTGCCTTGCTTTTTATTTGTAAATAAACAAAGTTGTTGGAACGAATAGTATTTTTGGGAAATATTCTAAAATTTTCCAAGTTTGGTCTGTTTTTGTCTAGTAGGTAATAATGGAATGAAATACATAAGTGAATGTTTGAATGTTAATTTCATTTATCAGCTGTACCAACTATAAGAGCCAAACGATTTCGCCAATTAGACATTTCTTAAATTTTTATTTGCCATCAGCAAACTGTTTGTCCCACTTTGAAGTCAGCTTCGAATTTTTTCCAATGTAAATGATACTGTGCTGCCCCCATATGACAAACACGCCAATTTCAAAACAAATTTGACTTGGAATTGAATGTAAATGCAGCTTTAGGCCGAAGAGAAGTGACATCTATGAATGGCATGACATAGGCAGCTGCACTGCTACCAATCTAAAACATAGTACGTTCCAATTATCCAATTATATTTTTATTCCAATTACCATTTGCCTTGAAGCATCTCTACTTTCACCAAGAAGAGAAGAGAGGTATAAGACCCGAGGGTCTAGATCTTGGTGGAGTACCACTACCGCTGGTTGAACAGGTGGAAGTATCTAGGAGTGATCCTTGATAAATCACTGACATGGAAGGCTCATCTTGGTAGTCGCCTAAGCAAGGTGACAAACACGTATTGGGCCTGTAGAAGAGCCATTGGTCCGAGGTGGGGACTGACCCCCAAAACGATCATATGGTTTTATAGAGTGAATCTCCGCAGTCCCTGTCATGGAGACACAAGCAGGCATCAACTGAAAATGGTTGTGGCCTTTATTGAAGGGCTCGGCTTCATGGATGTCTAGGTAGCAGGAATGGAACAATGGGCCCGCCAGTGGCCTCAGTGCCGGAACCATGACTTTAGTTTGGCTAGGTCAAGGCTCGCCTGCACATTCTGTAGTAGTAGTAGTAGTAGTAGAAGTAGTAGTAGTAGTAGTAGTAGTAGTAGTAGTAGTAGTATTATCGAGCTGACTACAAAAAATGAGCTTAAGCCGTCATTATTGCGATTAATAAGCAAGAGTTGTGAAAAAATGTAGTTTACAATGAAAATGTGTAAATGCATGTAGTCTGAATAAATTAATAGAATACATTTTTAAAATAAATATTATACCTAATACGTACAAAAATTTAGTTTATTTCTCTGTTTACTGCAATATATATACAATGTAGTTATGTTGGTGCAAATTTAGTTTACCTACATATGAGGAGTACGTTGACACAGAGGGTCTCTCTCATAAATTACTCGTAGATGATTAAATAAGGTTTGCTCATCTTCGGTATGTAACATCATTTTATAAACTAACTGGCCACTTTCGTTTAGAGAAAAAGTTCTTCGGAATTGAATAATCTTTTTGGGAGCCAAATCGGCATGACCGATAATATGACTTTCAAGTTTAAGGCTACAATCATGAACGGTTCCATTTTCGACTATGGCATATCCAACGCTGTGAGCAGTAATTAAAACGACATTCTTTCCATGTTCATCTATATACAAGTAACCGTTTTGAATGTGTATTGGTAAAAGGGTTTTGGGATGCCAGCTTAACGCATCAAATTTCAGTTGTGGCTGTCCCAAAGACCTAATAGACAGGTTTTCTTTAAAAGGACGCGAATAAATATTTTTGCTGGGATATTCAGTTTTGGCACTCACTGATTTCCACGATCCAACCAACCAACATAGTGGTTTCAAGATGTGGTGCATCTTAACAGGAATCATATTCTGCATCTGCATTTTGACTTTAATTTAGTTAACTAGGAAAAAAAGATTTAAAATAGGAGAAAAAAATATATTCTGAGACTTGAAATTGACATAATTTGACACAAATTAACTTGTTTTAAGTTAGTGGCTAAAGGCGGATTTATAAATTAAAATATTGTAGACTTCGGCTAAATCTAAGCTGTTGCTTATCATCTGCCAGTTTGCATTAGCTGTCAGTTAAAATAGCTGCCTCTACATAGAACATATAGTTGAATACGAGAAAGTGTTGTTCCGTGATTTTGACTTTGAACTTGTCATGAGTCATGATTGTTACATTTTGCATCATATGTTGCTTTCTTTTATTTGGGCTTCAAGCACTTGTGCGTGACGCCTCAGTCGTCACGACTTTTAAGCAAAACGGACACAATTTTTTAGGATCCTCATAACCACTTGTCATGTGCCATTGCCAATGAATTTCCTGTGTTCTTAGAAGAACAGTTTTCAATTATAATGTTTTTGAGAATATAATTTTGCATATTTAGATATTTTAGTGAGGTTTAAATCGAAATCAGCACAATCCTAAAACCCTCAAATAAACTTCAAACCGGTCAAACGTCAAACCGGTCAAACGTCAAATATTTATCTTCTGTAAGTTCCTTGTGGCATTACTTATTCTTTTGGGAATCAAACCACAATAATGTTTTTTATTTTTTATTTCGACGTTTCGGTAGCGTTCCAGCTACCGTTGTCAAGATTAACTAGTAATAACATTAATAAAATAATAAAAATAAAAAACATTATTGTGGTTTGATTCCCAAAAGAATAAGAGAAAAAAGGTCAAATATTTAATGTCCGTGGCTTGAAGCTCATACTTTTCGGTATGTGCTCAAGGGGAAAGGGGAAGGTAAGCCCGGTAATAAACGAACGAAATTCAGTTTATGTATCGTGTTATATTAAGGGTTTTTTAGCGAGCTGCTGGTTAAAACCCAACGGTTACTTGCGGTAACAGGCGGTTATTCACGTTTTAAAACAAAAGTGGGGGTTATAACCACTGCCAGATACCCACCTATGGACTATGGTAACTGAAGTTATTACCGCGATCACTGATTTGACAATTCGGTATATACCGTTCGTGGCAAAAAATTGATCGGTATTAACTTTTTATGACCAGTCACTCGCTAAAAAAACCTTAATATCTATGATGTTATCTATGATTCAGTCACTACCTTAGAACATAAAGTTACGAGCTGCTACCAGCAGCCAAAAGTGAATAATCGAAAACACCTATTGCATAGTAATTTATTGACAGTGACAATGTGACAAATCATGTAATACATTTCCTTGGTCATAATGTAAAGTCATTAAAATTTTCAGAGTGTATATAAAATTTCATATTACATTAAATTTAATTCGTAAATATGCAAACTCCAAAATTGATAAATCCACTATTTACATTGGCGAATAAGAAACACAAGATTAATTTTAATAGATATCAGTCTCAGTCGAAATGTGATGAACTACATGAAGCACTTGCTCCGATTTCGTGGTTAGAAGGTACTTGGAGATCTATCAAAGGTGTAATGGATCATCCGAAATTAAAAGTACCGTTTTTGTTCGATGAGATTGTATCCTTTACAGCTATGGGGCATCAGCCTCTTTTTTATTACACATCGGTAGCTACGAATCCTCAAGATAATAATTCAAGATTACATTTGGAAGTAGGTCATCTAATGATTAATGATTGCAAAGATGTAGGATTATTGGCAGTTCATAGATTTGGATGCACTACCATAGAGCAAGGAACAATAAAACGTGATAATGCTATTGAATTGTATTCTTGCGAGATCGGGTCATCTAAATTTATTAAAAAGCCATTATACGGATCGTACAGACAATATGCATTAAATAGATACGGACAATTAACTTATAAACTGGCGTTGGCTAGTTATCCTGGAAAACTGATTGATCATATTTGGTGTACTTATGAAAAACAGGGCGATTGTAACTAACAAATAATTTTGACTTTTACAACATGTGACTAATATAATTTTTAAGCATCATTATTCTTTTTATTATCAAAAAGTAATAAATGAACAGGTTCAAATAATTTGAATGCGGGATGGCGCAGTAATATAGTAATATAGGCGACGGTGACAGTGGTGACACAGCGAATGTCGAGTCGACAGATGTCAGCGAACAGACAAAATTCACGGAATGAGAAAGGGTAATCCCATAGACAAAATAAATATTTCTCTAGGCGGATTCTCATGCATCCGATATCCGACGATACGATGATCCGACGAATTTGCTATTGGTCAGAATGATTTGGCGACTTTTTTCATCCAAAAATGTTATTGTCGGATGATTGTTAAAATTATTCCAACTTTTGTCCGATATCTTATGCCTCCTAACCTCACTGCTCGTTTTTTGCATAGAGATAGTATGGTTTTTTGTGTAAAAGGTCGTTTACCATTTCTTTGTTATTACATACTATGAAAATGAAAGTTCATCAGCTCCAACAACGGAGAAAGCAAAATAATATATTACTTTTAACCGTTTTACTGCTCAGAAGGAGACAGAGACAACGAACACAAAAAAAATTGGGCCCGGGATCTTTATAAAAAGGTAGAACATGTCGCGGGACACACGGTAGGAACTTTAGTTCCTTTTAAGAAAAAATTATGTAATACATTTGACGTTATAGATAAACGATTCTCATATTCTTTGGTGGATGAGTAGTAAGCATACCAGACTCTCACGCGGTAGACCCGGGTTCGATTCCCCGTGAGGAAATTTTTTTCACTGTTAATTTTATTTTTAGATAATTATTCTGCTTGATATTAATAACGACAACAGGTACGTCAAAATAACTTGTCAAAAAAAGTTTCTCATAGAAGCGCACTGGATCAAGAATATTCATTTACAAAGATAAACTTAAAAGAAATAATCCGTACAAATTACCAACAAATACTTTAAATATAATAAAATGGGTATTTTAGGGGACCTCAGATTTTATAAAATTATGTAATAGGTACATCTGACGTTATAGATAAACAATTTTCATATTTCTCAGTGGTCGAGTAGTAAGCAATCCAGACTCTCACGCCGTAGACCCGGGTTCGATTCCCGTGAAAAAGTTTTTTTTTAATTGTTACTTTTAGTTTAAAAATAATTATTCTGCTTGATAATAATAACAACAACATGTAGACGTTTGAAATATTTAGCAGAATATTCATTATTATAGATAATGGTACGGTACTCTTCATGAGGGAGTCCGACTGGCAACATCTACTTATAACAGCATCGTATATTTAAAAAATGAAACCGTAGCATTATAAAAATTGGACATTCAAAGAACTGTACGTTTACCACAAAATTAGAGGAAACATAAATTTGAATTGTAAAATGTTTAATTTTAACTTATAAGTATTACAGTTTATAGAAATTTTTATTTTCTAGATTTTTTCTTAAGTGGGTCGTTAAAAAAATATGCTGCTCGACTCGTGTGGATTGTCCATATCGCACTTGAACGATTGAACTTCGTCCTCGTGCGATATGGCCATCATATCCACACTAGTTGCACAAACTACTATTTCTATCAAAATATGCCCTTTTACATTTAAAAACAAGCTGCCAAATGTCAAATCAATTTATCCATCCATTTTAAAGTTATCGAATTAAAACATTAAAGTTTTCAAAATTTCAACACCCTTTATTTCGAAAAGTAAATGTGCTAGACCCCTTAATCGCGCAAAAAAATTATGGAAATAATAGTAAAAATTGATCCGAACAAATTCAAGTAGATCACCGGCACTGCGAATACCAGCTTGCATAGAATTTAAATATAGCATCGGTGGTTCAGTGGTAGAATGCTCGCATTGCACGCGGGCGGCCCGGGTTCGAATCCCGGCAGAAGCATATTATTATGAATCGCTGCTTCGTAAAGAAGAGAGAGACTAAGGAGGCACAAGTACGCAAGCAAGGCACATAACAAAGCAACGTAACATAACGTAGCGTAACGTAACGCGTAATGGTCAGATCTTTTGCGTCGCGACCCCTGGTCACTCAAACATAACCTGGCGTAAAGAACTAAAGTTCCAAAACAGAATAAAGCAAGGGGTCTATTACAATTTGTTAAAGGAGATGAGCTTATAGGATCCAGACAAATGTACAGTGAAACTTTCAACAATTTATTAGCTATTGTTAGTCCCAGACTGACTAAGATATATTGTGTAAGAGAACCAATTTCCACAGGCGAGAGGCTCGCCCTCACATTAAGGTCAGTTTTGCTTTCTGCAATAAAATGTTCATCAGTCATTCATCACAAACTATATTTTGATTTGATGAAAATCAAACTGCAGGAAAGCTACCTTCAATATGAATGGACCTTAATAAAAATTTGATAACAAAATTTTGCAGTCTTAAACTTCAAAATAATTTTTGATTGTCTAGTTGTCAAATTTTTTCTGTTGTGTCAGTTAGGGATAAAAATTAATATCTACTTATTTTTTCTTGACAACGGTAGCTGGAACGCTACCGAAACGTTGAAATAAAGAATTTAAAAATATTGTGGTTTAATTTCCCAAGAAATTAAAAAAAGAATGAATAATATACCACAAGGAACATACAGAAGATATTCAATATCAACTGTAAAATGCCATTTCAGCCAATAAAAAACGAATGTTCGCAGCCAATAGGAAAACTTTCGGATCGTCGTATTGTATCTTCGGATGATCTTCGGATATCGGATGTATGAGAAATGTCAGCATTTGAATTCTTTAACCAATCACAAATCCATAACTTCAGCCAATAGAATAATTTTCGTACTATCGTATCGTCGGATATCGGATGCATGAGAATCCGCCATGCATCCGTTATCCGATGATCCGAAATGAAAATTCAAATGACATTTTACTTCCGACGGTTTCCAACTTTCATACGATATCGTACAGAGTTAAAATATTTTCTATTTCATCCGATATCGGATAAATCTTAACCTCATTTTTTTGCATTTTATCGTGATTTTATCTGTGTATAGTTACCGACTCTAGAAAAGCTATGAATTTATATCAGTATATCTCATACCAAAGGCAAAGAAAACGTAAAATGTAGTTTGTAGGTTAGAGGTTATTTAGAATTCAGTAAATTCTAGGCTAGATTTCGGATACGACAATCGGATTGATGTAAATTAAGAAAAACACTCATAAGAAATTTCAAGTACTTTTGGACATCTTGTCGTCGGATAACGGATGCATGTAGCGCCAGCCTTAATCCGTCAAGAAACGTCAGTCAACGTGACACACAACGTGACACACACGTAGCCTCTGGCTACCTAGTGCCAAGGATGATAGATTGATTAGGTTAGGTTAGGTTAATCTATCATCCTTGACCTAGTGCTACCTACGTTCATAAACTTAAGGTACATTTACATTCAATTACGCGCGTGCTTAAGTTTAAAATTTGCTCGCTTGACATATGACGTCTCCATGTATCCATTTACATTGAAAATTTCACTTTTGCTTAAGCAGTGAAATTTTCAATGTAAATGGCTTAATAGTAGCTCCATGGTAAATGGATACATGGAGACGTCATATGTCAAGCGAGCAAATTTTAAGCTTAAGCACGCGCGTAATTGAATGTAAATGTACCTTTACTCCAGTGAGTAGAGAAGAGTATGATCACGTGATTAGAAAAGAATGTTTGTTGATTACTCGGCTCGGAGTGACCGTTCAGAGGCTACACCGGCCGGAGGCAAATCAAATGTCATTGTGTTGTGTATATAAATTTGGGGTTATATTTTTCATTTCAAAAATAGAAATCAATTAACCATGGATGAGTTGAATATTGATAATATTATCAATAAAAATAAACTGGGCACCAATCTGAACTGAGCTACTGGTCATAACTGTCAGAGTATATTATACTCCATTAAAAAGCGGAGTTTACTCCGGGTAGGATACTGGGTAGAGTAAATTTATGAACGCTTCGGAGTAAACTATCCTTACTCCGAGTAAGTCATGAGTAAGTTTATGAACGTAGCCAGACATAACCAATTTGACATTTGATATAAATACAAGAGATTATGTAATTTATTTATAGATTAGGTAACTTATATCATTCATCAATATCTATTATCTCTGATTCATCATACCCACACCATAGAGAGAAATATAATATAATGACCCACACCTAATCAAGAGAAGGTTTGTGATTGTTTGTTGTAACGTGGTGTAGTGTTTTGATTACTTGCATAATATTGGCAAGTGGCAAGTTTGTTGTTTGTCCAATTGTGTTACACCTCCCGTAAGGATTAACACAATTTAAAATAAATATTGAATTTTAAAAACGTTTTCATAAAGTATTACTTGAAGAAATCTGAAAAGTTGAAGAATTGATAATGGCAAACATAAATTTAGAAAAAATCAACAATGTGATTATTGACACTGGAAATATATTGTGCATTAATGATATTACGAAAAAACCCAATCAGAATACATCAGAAGAGGTTAGTTTTAGATAACATGACTTATTTCTAAACTATTTTTTTAGTTTATTATGGAATAGGCTTGTAGATATAGAAATAGTCTGGTCAATATTGAATAACTATATAAATTGTAATTTTTACAGCTTGTGGATGCAATCAATATTACACTGAAGGAATTCCAAGGAAATGGTCATCAAAAATCCCAGTCAGATCAACCAGTTGTAGTTAGTAGGAAGAATAGCAACCTCAAAATAAGTGAACACGAACTTTCAGATTTAAAAATAGGATTCAAAGTTTTTTTGAATTCTGATACTCAAGCACTACTTTCTGAAGCTATTGTAAAAGGTAAGTAAATGTTTAAACTGAACCATTCATAAGAATAAGCTTAAAACTACCTGCTCACTGATTATTTGCTTCAGAACCCTTTATTTCTAGTAAGTACTTGCAATAATAATACATTAACAGCTTTTGTCTTTCTAATATAATATATTCGAAAATTGTTATGGTATGTAGTACATACTGATTATATCTAGATAACAATGTAATTGAGATTTTATATTTTAAACAATGAGCATGATACAGCATATTGTTTTATTTTGTATCAATTCAGTTATATAAAGTTGACATTTTAATCCAGATAACAACTTTTTAATGCTATGATAATCAGCTTATGTTCCACTTATTATTTCCTACATTTGATAAGGTAGAAGGTACTTACTGATTTAAATCTCAGTTAGCAAAGATTTTTTATAACAGCAAATGTACTTAATTGTGACTAAGTATGTATTTATCCAACTATTTTTTTTTGTTCTAGCTTTGTCCCTTTTAAAAGTAGATGCTATAAATGATGCAATCGTTACCTTCAAACAAAAATCATCAGAGGATAAAAAAGACAATCTACAGAAAATACAAGTGGCATGGGAAGCCTTGGAAGATTTAGTAAAGAAAGGACATATTAAACAAATTGGAATTGCTGATGTGGAAGAGAGTACATTCAGAGCTCTTCATGAATGGGCTAAAGTTAAACCCAGTATTATACAAATAAATTTAGCCACTTGTTGTGTAGTACCACCAACTCTACAAACTTTTTGTAAAGAAAATGATATTAAATTATTGACACATAGTGATGCCGCAGGTAAGTTTATGAATACTTTTCTATAATTCAGTACTCAGTAGTAATACAATATCTATAATTCAGTACTCAGTAGTAATACAATATCTGTCAAACAGTCCAAAAAAATGAAAATACACACTCAAAAGCATTGCCTTTTAACAGAAATTTTTACTTTTTCTCTTATTTTCTCTTTTCTCTTCTCTTTATTTCGACGTTTCGGTAGCGTTCCAGCTACCGTTGTCAAGATTAACTAGTAATAAAATAATTTTTGGTCCCTATCTGACACAACGAAAAAAAATATCACAACTAGACAATCAATAATATTTTGAAGTTTGAGACTACAAAACTTTGTTGTCAAATTTTATTAAGGTCCATTCATAGTAGATCACATCTCTGGTAAAATGTGAAATAAAATATTTTATTTTATGACATTCTAACAATATGATAGTCTACTAGAAATGGAATCCAGGAACAGTTTTTATTGGGATAGTGCTTTTTTTTATTCTTTCCGCTTATTTTGGAAATGTTGTTAATAAAACGCGTTTGTTATTACTTTTTTGTGTATGATTATTTTTGTTTTCAAAATATGTATAACTCAGTTTGGTGATTTTGTGTATTGAAAAGTGTATCGATTAACAACTATTCCAATGATAAATCATAAGAAAACCTGGATAAAAACTTTTGATGCTATCCTGATAATGCAGGTAATTGATTATTGGAAATTTCTCTTTCTAACATTGGTAATCAAATTTGACTACAATTGGCTGAAATACTAGCTACACATTTATCTGCATTTAGTTGTGTTGAAGCACTTTCTTTGATTTTTGGTCTTTTATTATTGGGCTCTTTCAATATTATTTTTGTCGAATCCCATTGAATTTTATGCCCCTCTTCCCAAGCATGTTTGCAAATATCTGACTCAAAGAACTCCCTATCTTTGATATATTTTTTATGTTCACTTATTCGGACTTTCAATTGTCTAGAAGTTTCACCTAAATAGAATTTGTCGCATTCACAAGATATCTGATATATGCAATTTTTTGAAGATTTTTCTTCATTTTTTGGTTTTGTTTTTGTTAGTATAGATTTCAACGTATTGTTAGATTTGAAGCTAGTTCGAATATTGAATTGATTACCACAAGGAACTTACAGAAGATAGAAATTTTTACAAGTGAAAAATAAATTCATCCCATATAAAAACCTTGGCCACATTTATATTGATTGCTTAATTTTGTGTAAGGCTTTTTGGGTGTCATTGTATTTGATGAAGTTTTTTTATTGGTACACTCAGTACATAGATATTGTTAAATTATTGTTTGTTACTATCTGACTTTTTTAATAAACATATGCATAAATAAGCAGTGTCGGATTGAGCAAACGTTCGAATTTATCGCGTAAAGTACCGATGCCGCTGGTTACAGTACGTCGCTACGTCCTTACTTGCATTTAATTTGGCATATTATACGGGACGTCGCCCGTCGAACGCTGTTATTTTAGAACGGTGTTTATTGGTTGTTCGTGTTTTATATTTATGTTGTGTAGATTTTTTAAATTTATTAATTAATTGTTGAAGTGAGCAAAAAGTCATATTAATATTTTTCTCCTTAATAGCAAAGCTTAAACACCAAATATTTTGTAATATTTGCTAATACAAAATTACGGATTTATTTTTATAATAAGGATATTATATAAACAAGTACATTGATGCGGGATGAAAACTATGAATTGATTCATTATAAAAATTAAATTTTATTTTTAAAAATAAATCTTTGTGATAAAGAATCCTATTAATTTAAATATATATTTCTCTAATTACCCCTGTATAGCTTAAAATAAACTAAGCTTTTCGAACTTCTCTGGTATCTACTCGTTATTGACAACAAAAGCGAGTCCTAAACATAATTTATGAGAGCGGCGTCCGTTTGGGACAGCAACTTGAATCAAACCGCCCTGGAGTGAAACATCTTATATTTTTATTCTGTAATATTTGCCGTAGCAACTCTTTCAAAGAGCCCTTGATCTGCTATTGATTCTTGAGTATAAAGTGGTAAAAAAAACAATTTTCTATCTAAAGGTATGAAATTTGGTGTCTGACGTTTCCCTTAAAAAATTACGCTCAGGCAGAGATGAGTGGGTTTGAATATGCAAGGCCCCCTTTCGCGCGGGGCCCGTAGCAATTGCTACTCTTAATACGTGGTTAATCCGGCAATGTAAATAAGCATAATTTTTGTTTCAGATATGTTGCCTGCGCAGTCTATAGAAAACATATTTGGCAAACCTTTATTGCTACAATGGGCATTAAGATTTTTAATACACGTAAAATGTAGGGGTGTACTTACAACAAAAGGATATTTATTAAATTTTATTAAACAATAGTATTTTCATAGTGAATAATAACATAATTAAGTATATATTTGTTAAAGGTTTTTATTGTGATAATTGTTGAATTTTTTTAAACTTGAATTTTAAAATTGATAAAATTTTTTTCATAATCTCCTAAAGGTTTTGATCAGTAATTGATTTGTAAAATTGCAAATTCTCAGAGGGTAGAATCTAGCGTAGAATTGGGTCAGGACTGGATGTATACTCGATTCCTAACCAAAACCTATACGTAAATGTGTTGAACGTACTTATATAAAAATACTTATATTTATATTGAGTATAGAAGAAGTTACATAAATTTTTATTAGTTTAATGACAAGTATCAAAGATTTGTTTGGTGGATGCATTTAAAAATATATTCCATTATTCCACATCGACAAATATTTACTTGAAAATATTTTTATTAATAAAGTTATTAAATTTAAGAATGTGTTTAATTAAAATTTCTATTTTTGTTCAGATCTTAGTTTTATCGCCAGCTCCACCTCGGCCAATTGTATTATTTGGGAGTGAGATTAGGCAAATTATAATCATTAAGTATCAACATCAATGGGAATTTCTTTAGGAGTAGGATAATATCTATTTGATGCCATATGAACTTTGAAATATTCTGGACCAAATTCCTCGTACATTTGTTTTGTCAACAAATATTTAGAGTAATCACCTCTCTTAGCGAATTCCTTGGCACCATGCCAAGCAGTCAAACCACAATTTTCCACGATATTAACGTTAACTTCTGACTTAAAGGGTCGTATAGAAATCAGATCGGTTAAAAGACGTTCTTTTAAACCTTTTAGAGAGGCTAAACCACCTGTGACAAAAACGTTGGCTGCTAATTTCAATTGATCTTCCCCGCTGAATAATGAAAGTACATAACCGATAATTTCTGAGAGGCCAGCTTCTCCCGAACCTGACATGTATGGTTTAAATAGGAGTTCCGGGGCTCTAAATCGTTCAATGCCAACGTGGAGTTGATGCATTTCTCCTACATTTACACCTTCTTCAAATTGGGATGGTTCATGTGTTCTTATTATATCTTCTAGTTCCAGTAGCTTTTCGTTTTCTGCCTCGCTGTCAGAATCACCTCCTTAAAAATTATATCAGAATAAATAAGAAGTTGAAAATAAGGTTTTTCACTGACCGTCTTTACTAATAGTTTTATAAATGTCCCAATCTTCATCTCTTAATCCGAAATCATCATTTCCTTTCTCTTTTCTGGCCAATTGAGATATAATTCTCATTCGCTCTTGCCCTGCTGCTGTTCTTCTTTTAAAAATATCCTGCTTACGTTGTTTACGTGTTAGTTTTTTGGTAACAATATCTTGTTTCTAAAAAAAATAGACCATAGATATTGTTTATTAAAACTAGGGATTAAAAACTTGCCATTTTTTTGACGTTATCCAAGAAGGAATGCAGTGCACTATCATTTTCAAATACCATTTTTGAATTTTTGGCTTGTTTGACAGGTGGCTCTTCAACTTCATCAACACTATTTGAAGCTAATATTTTTTGTTTTGTTTTCTCTATTCTTGCATTTAGGTTTGCAACGGCTTTTTGCAAGTCTTGTACACTTTTTAATTCATATTCTGACAGCATATGCTCCACTTCTTCTTTTTCAGCACCAAAATCTATGATTTCTTGAACTTCTAGAAGCTGTTTTAATTTTTCTTGATCTTCAGCAAGTCGTTCTTCTCGCTTTCTTGCATTTATTTCTGTTAATCGTCTGGCCAATTCTCGTTTTCGTTCTTTCTGCTGTTCTACTGAAAGTTTAAAACATTTAAAGAGGAAGTTGTTGACTTCAACATTTTAAGCCAAATGTCACAATGCTGGACAATTTATAGCAGTTCATCATACCTAGTGGGATAAACTATTCATTGAAAGCATTCATATGTAAATATAAAACTTACATGTTAAGGCATTGGTGCTAATAATACTGTATGGAAGTTGAATTCTTTTAATATTTTCTTCATAATATTCAGTGTTCGTCCATTTGTCTAATTCTTCCTTATAGTCAGGTGTTACAGCACAAATAGAATGAAATAATTCTTCTGCCCTGCTTAAAGTTATGGCCGTTGCATGAGCAGGATACTTCAATTGTAATATTCTATGTAAAAATGTTACTACATTCCATCCACCTATGTTTAATCTCCTTGTGTTATCAAAAACTGTTTTATTGTTAATAATGGGAATTACATGACATGTTTGGTATCCCAAATTTACTATCAAGGCATTTTCCAGAGGATTAGCTTGAGAATAATGGTAGGAGAAAAGTGAATCTACACCATATGATACACCAGGAATTTCATAGCATTCAAACAATAACTCGGACATTACTGAAAAACAAAAATGAGTCTTTACTTTTTTTAGATTAAATATTATTTATAGGTTTGTGGGAGCATTATCTACTATTAACTCAGTATTTTAATGGACACTACCAAACAAAAGTCCCAATAAGGATTCATAATAATGTATGTAATGTATATATAACTTACATTGACGTGAGCTGTTTGGATTCAAAAATGCTTCTGTTAGAATTAGAGGGTGATTAACAGAGTTTTCTGTATCAATACCGAGATGTGTGAATGTGTAATCAAACAAATGTTCTTGAGCTTCAAAATGAGTTACAACATTTCGATCAAATTGAGTTTTTAACTGAAACCTTACAGCTTCAATATTAATAATATCATTTCCAATTTGTAGTGGAGGGGTTTGAGAGCTTTCAATAGTGTCCTTTTTTAGCCTCTCTTTACGTGGTTTCGCAATTAAATTTTTAAATTGTAGCAAAGGTGCTTCATTAACTGACCATCCTGCCCTACAAAAGTATGATCCTGAAAATTGCACATTGTCATGTTATTTGTATTGTTACAAGAAATGCAAAATTTACCATTATCGATTACAATTGGTACAGCATTTTCTCTTATTGCTACTGGATAATTATGGATTATATCAGGTACGCATTTTAAATCTTTGAATTCCATTAATTCCATTTTGTCTTAAATTCAGAATTCACTATTTACTACGACTCTGCGACTAACAACATAATATTTTTATTTTTGAAATTCCGAAAGTAGATTCTCTACTCGAATGATCATTTCTACTTCTTTTTTCATAATCAGAGTGGCATGCCTTGGTTGGTCTTCGTAGCCACAAATTACTCACTCCTATAAAATAATATTTATAGTCTATGATTGTAGCCCCGTTAGTTGTAAAAAACTGCGGGCTTGGCGCTGAAGTCTCGAATTATGATATTAGTTTCTCATCTACCTTTTCTTCACCTGTCATTTTGTCTGTGATTTGGATTTCCCGCTCTAACATGGCATTAGCATCAGCAGTAATTTCATTCTCCATAAATTGAAAAAATAATAGATGCAGCATAGCAGCTGAAGTTTGATTAAATAAATACTGGGTATTCTATGTCAGGACATTAATATATGTACAGATGATAATTTGGTGAGTATCTACCTATAATATTACTGTAACCAAAAATTAGGAATTCCACATGGCGGCTACATCTTTCTATTGTACTACTGTACTGAACGGTATACACTATTGGTAAAAATCTAAGTTACAAAGTCCAATAGTCCATAATGAATGTGTTTAAGTTTCAACTTTTTTTGAACATAAAAAATATGTCAAGTTAATAAAAATGACAGTTGTCTGTGGTGACAGACGTCATTTTTTGTGGTTGGCGCTGGCGTAAAACCGGAAAGTGATAAGTGTAGGGCTAAGTTCGAGAACATCGCACTAGTATGAAATTCACTTATTTTTGTGTCCGAGAACTCTCAAGCGTCTTCTTATTGTGTACTCCCCTACAGTCCGAGAACTCCTTAGAGCGACAATCGAGCGTCGCTCAAATTACACCAGTCTCGACTCGGTTAAAAATCGCACCTGTCAGTTTGGTTTGAATATTTTGTGGTTAGAATTTAGATTGGTATGTAGTATGACTATGAATGCTTATTAAATTTTTAATTTAAAAATAAATTAATTTCCTTCTATTCAAAATTAAAATATTATTAAGCTTATTTGTGGTAGATTGCGTGCCTAAAGGGTTTTTAAAATGTTTCTGTTTCTTGGCGCCAGATTCATTAATGTTAGACCTAGACTAGTTATAATCCTTTAAAGTATAACTGGAATTAACTCTTTCAAAGTAATATTTACACCTTGGATGTGTTCTTTTCCGCGGTTGCAACTTTGACTCAATTTCGAATATTAAAGAGATTTCCATATCATTATCCGACTCGCTGTCGGAATGTACCTATCCCTTCAAGCAACTGTTTTCCCAATGTAAGCGCAATCAATGCGACACGTTTTTTATTCATATTATCTACTCTACATTTAAAATAGAAAAACAGTTGAACAATAATATTTAAAAAAGTATGGTTATAGTTAACAACCACAAGAAGGTAAATCCGTTCGAGAACTTATTCGATGGAGCGTCGCACTACGATCGCCCTTTACCCCCACCAATCAAGTGCAAAATTTCAACCAGTGTGACGTTCTCGAACTCGCCCCAGTGGTAGTGAGTTGTAGTTGGTTTGTAGTCAAAGGTCAAGATTATTATCTTAAAATATCCATACAATTTCTATGTCTAACAATAAAACCATGGATATACCTGGATTTATATATGCTGGATTAGTTACTGCAGGAGGTGTTTTTGGATATTATAAAGCCGGTAAGTTATTGTAGTTTATGTTACTTATTTACATAACATTTACACAAAAAACTACTGTCATGGCCAAATAACTGATTATGTAGATGTAAAATAATATTTTGCCTGAAAATAAACATTCTTCATATGCTCAGTTCAAAATTAGACAAAAAAAATAAAAAGTAATCAATAGTTTTCTTCTCTGAAACCTGCCAGACTAGTTATAAAACTTGATTAATACTCAAATGTTTATATTTTTATAACAGGTACTTTTATGATAATTATTGCATTTTTGCTCTTCAGGTTCTGTTCCTTCATTAGCAGCAGGTCTCCTTTTTGGTGGAGCGTTAGCATATGGAGCTTTTCAAACAAGCCAAGATCCTTCCAACTATACAGTTCAGTTAGCAACCAGCTCAATTCTAGCTGGAGTAATGGGTTACAGGTTTTATAATTCAGGCAAAATTATGCCAGCAGGTGCAGTGTGTTTATTATCTGCAGCTATGATTCTCAGAATAGCTGGGAGGGCTAGTGGACTTACAGGTCCACGCAAAGCCTAAATGTATGTACTGCTTGGTACACATTGTTCTGAATATTGATCCACTCTATTCATACAAAACATGTGTTGCCTTTTGAAGTGTATTAATAAAAATTCTGAAATTTTACTACTGTATGGCTGTTAACATTAGTACATATTTAAAATGCATGTTCACTACTAATGTAGTTATAGTAATTAAGTTGCCAAATAGAGTTCTTTGATCCACGAAATAATGCTTGTTTTAAATACTTATTCTTTTTTGTTTCAATACCTATTGCTGTTGATATATCCAGTATCTGTATAGTTTGATTTGTTATACAATTCTTTTTCTAACTTTAATTATAACTAAGACTATGTATCTTTTCTTAAAATAGATAAGTTTGTAATATTGCTCCATAAATGATTGATAATACCGTCTTCAAATGTTTTTTGCTTACTAAAATGTTGCCATGCTTCCAAATATCTGAATTATGTGAATTTTTAATTAAACTTTACAACATAATATATTATTGTATTACACGACATTTGTTATAATTTATCCTTCCTTTCTACCTGTAAGCTGTAAGTATATATTGCACAGATTTTTGATTTATTATTATTATATATACCTAATTTATCAAATAGGAACTAGTTGTGTTTTTGGAAAAATAAAAGTCAATTTGTTATAATTTACATATTTTATTCAGAAGTAACTACTTACAAGAGGTCATTTTTCAAAAACCATTTCGAAATTTATAGGAAATTAATCTCTACATAAAAAATATATCCAGGCAGAAATTTTTTGAGTAATGCTCAATTACTTTGTACTTGATTGGCAAGAAAAAAAATTGAATCCTCCAAAACTGTACTGATGCTAAACTATGATTTCTTTGAAATGCATTGTATTTGTTTTGAAATGGTTTTTCACAGTTTTTTCAGTATATAAATTTCTATAACACTTGTGGTACATTGACAATGTGTATAGTCAAAAAACCTTCCTAGAAAAGTTGGAAGGAAATTGTGATATCGTTGAATATACATGAACACTTTAATTGTGAAAAATGATACATTCAAGGTATACTTTGTTACAATATTAATTTTGTTTTCATATCAAATCGTGTTTCAGATATATGTTGCCTTTATTTTAAATAAAAAGCATCAAATTGTCATTTTTAAATGTTCAAAATATCTACTACTATTGTGACGAAAGAAAATATAGTAACAATCACGTGAGTCTACTTTACAGACGAATTGTATACACTATTTTTTCACTGAGTGATTAAATATTTTATAGAAATAAATTTGTATACACAGCATAATTCAAGAAATTTATCTTTTTATTAATTTTAATTCTCACTCATTACTTTATTTTTAGTTTTGCATATTCAACTTGTAAGGGATATTGGACATTCTATTCACATAAATTTCAAGCTGTGGACAAAGGGAGTTTTTAATGACATACACATAATAATTGTTTGAAGCAGTCTTTAGTACTAAATGTTTGTATGGTATTTTTTTATTCAGTTTAAAAATTAATATACATGGAGGTAATATCTTGTTGGCTTCTATAAACAGTCATAGTACTTGTTAAGCAGTTACATATTGGTTGATAAATATTAAAAGGCAGTGATATTTGAACACTTCTATGAGTATGAAATGACAAAGCAATTCAAGATTTTTAATGAAATCAAGTGAATGTTATTTTGCAATAAAAATTTACCGAGTGAAATAAATGGTAATGGAAATTAATTAAAATTATTAATCAATTATTTTTATTTATTCTAAGGACCTTATAGATGATTTTCTCGATATTGACATATGATCGCAGAATGACATTGCAATTTTTTTATGCAATATTTTTATGCAATATTTTGCAGTATGTCTTGATGCGTTATGGATAGTCCGATTTTGAATTTGAAAACGGTTTTGGAAAATACAGATATAGAGCAGCAAAATATATATCTTCGATTTGTGATTAAATCCTGGGAGTAGATCAAATAAGCTCGCTAATACGGCCGAAAATGCACTCTGCATTTAATTATTTGATTTA
>CAJUYI010000202.1:50805-89180 GCA_910591695.1 Galerucella pusilla | reverse complement strand
GGGTCGTCGCCCATAAACTACTTTAAATTATCAACTTTACAAGAAATATTCAATATATTTAATTTATTGTCATGACACGTAGTGCACTTTTAATTACAAAGATTAGAAAAATGAGGTCTATTATTATATTTAAAATCTGCGACTCAAAAGGTTACATTATCTCGAAAGAACTTTTAAATTCATGGAATTTACACCAAAGTATAACTGTCTATAACTTCTCGGATAAGGTGAAAAACCTTGGTATTACCCTCGACAGGAACTCTCACCTACACAGCAGAGCAAAAAAAGCATATGTGGCTTATGAGCAGTGTAGCAGGAGTAGAGGAAAATTCCCTATGTAGGGGTTGCGGCATGACTGATGAAACGTCAGTTCATGTTCTCTTAGAGTGTCCACACTGGGCTATATTACGCAGGCGAATCTTCGGAGTCACTGTCATGGCTCCTGGAGACACAAGCAGGCATCCACTGAAAAAGGTTGCGGCCTTTATTGAAGGGCTCGGCTTCATGGATGACTAGGTAGCAGGATTGGCACAATGGGCCCGCCAGTGGCCTCAGTGTCGGAACCTTGGCTTGAGTTGTCCAGGACAAGGCTCGCCTGCACATTTAGTAGTAGTAGTATGAGCAGTGTCACCCCGTGTGGTCACCTGGATCTACACTGCAATAATAAGACCCATGTTAACGTATGGACCAATTGCATGGGGACCGAAGGTTCTACAAGCAACGACCATCCGAAAATTATATCAAATACAGCGAATGGCTTGTTTAAACATCACAGGAGTCATGAGAACGACACCAACCGCGGCAATGAAACTAATTACTGGTCTGACCCCTCTGGACCTGTACGTCAAGGAGGTTGCGTTGATGGCCATGGTACGATTGCGCACGGCTGGTGTAAACCCCGAAGTTGGAGTGGACCAATTGAGGCTAAGCCTATGGCAAGAAGCGCTTACTGCGCTACTTCTGCTGCAGGCAGCTAATGATGCAATTGAACCCAGGTTTGTGTTTAATAAACCCTACAAAATACGAATAAAAAACACAGAGTCAGATGCTGCAAATGCAATACACATACACATATATACAGATGGCTCGAAAATGAAAGAAGGGAGTTTACTCCAGAGCACTAAGCCCGAGGATTAAGTGGGGAATGGGAAACAATACCAGCGTGGTTCAAACAGAACTGACTAGAATCTCAATTGCCACAAAAGAACTAACCAGAAAAGGAATTTCTGGCAAAAACATAACAATCTGCAATAATAGTAGACAAGCTCTATTAGACTTGATCAGACAGATCGAGGTTAGTACTAAAGTGCCAACAAGATTTAGCTAACGCCTTGGCAGATAGCAATATTATCCTGAGGTGAGTTAAAGGGCACGACAAGAGAAAAGGTAATCGCAATGCCGATTTAGTCAGGGAAGCGGCTGGACTAAAAATTTTAGGACCCAGTGACACCCACTGCCTAGCGACTTCGACAATTGCGGAACTAGCCAAACGTTACACCCATGCTCAATCCCTTGAGAGATGGGATGGAATCAAAGGATGCAGTCTTGCCAGGATCACCCTGGGAAGCTGGCGCCGAAGAAATATTTAACGATGACCAAGAGAAACCTACGTTTAACAGTAGGATTTCTAAGCAGCCACTGTCAACTAAGGAAACACATCCATACTATGGGGCTAGTGGACACACCTCTATGCAGGATGTGTGAACAGGAAGATGAAACTGTCAAGCATGTCTTATGCGAGTGTCCGGAGTTATCGTCAATAAGAGAGTGTGTGTTCGGTCAGTTTTGGCCTACACCTGCCAATATAAAGGAGATGTTTCCTAGTGACCCGTCCACCTTCCTGGGAAGGACAGGATGGACGATGACCTAGGAGGACAACTCCTCGGGAGGATGTACAATGGGTCGTATGTGGCCTAAGTGCTGCGACCCTACACTCACCCTCGATACAGATACAGAACTGTCTCTTTTTTAGGAAGGTTGGAAATGTCTGTTCGAGAAGATGTTACGTGTCCCACTACTGCTGCATTAAGACGCGACCGTTGGCACGTTTCAATAAGCCAGCCGTGTGCCAATGAAAATCGCTGAAGTATCGGTCTCCTTCAAAGGAAGCCAATGAGTAGAAGGTAGCTAGCGAGATAACAAGTGGATACAAAAGAATAAAACTAGTAGTTATTGAAGAAAAAGTGATGGTCCTATTTGTAGAAAGGACCTTTCTGGTAAAAGAAAATGCATTATTGTAGTAGGTGCTGGATCTGCTTCACCTTTCCCTTACAATTTCTTTCTTAATAAAACAATCTTATTGCAATGAACTCACATGAATATCATGAATAATAGTTGATACTTGAAAAAGTTTTTATTTCATTTTTTGGATTTATTTTAAGGGACAATTTGTTGAATTTTTTTAAAACTTGATAATTCCCACTAATTACCGTGATTCATTCAGTATAGATTGTAATGTAAAGTAAATGTACGAGGGAAGTATTTTCGATGAAACCTTGAAGATAGCTCTTGTAGATCAGTGACGAAAAATAATTTGTTAATAAATATATACATGTCTTTTGTTATTCATAGATAATATAAGTAGAAAAGAAAAATAAACAGAAGTAATGCAATGAAAAAATTAAGTTTAAAAAATGTACTTTTACTAAATAAATTCCAAAATGTATATTTTTCTAAATCATCGAATATCACTCATTTTTGTACGCTTACCAACATAGGCTCTGGTTCAGAATGTCTTAGGACTACATTTCTAATTAGAGCCTTTGATTTAATTTTGTGCAACATTAGGTGCGTTGAGACGAGCTTAACAGTTGACTTCCTGATCAATTATTTGAGCTATGTTTACTCATCGCTGTCAAGGATGACAGAAAACCTTCTTCCGCTAACTTGCAGCGTTCAGGCGGAGCTCAACCGCTGACACCAGCCTGATTAAAAAAAAAGAAATGTCAATCTGTCACTCGGTTTCCGTGGAGCTAAAAGCTGGTGATATAATAAGGCAAATTACGATACCAAGATTACCAAGTAGGGAAGACTGGAAGAAAGGATTGAGGTAACCTGGTAATAGGTAAGTATAGGAGCCGTAATTGTAGGACTAAAACAAAGGATAGCTATTTCAATAAGCCTATCTAAAGATGTACGACTTTCCAAGTGGAAGTGTTGTTATTCAGTCACTGCGTTGAAGAAATTAACAGGAAAGAACATACCGTTCAGTTGCTTCTTTACATAAAGCCAAGTTGCATTGAGGACACTCGATTCCTTTGTCCTAGAGGACCTAGTTTAGGATTGCGTACATGTCTTAAACGCATTCGGAGACCGCTTCAAAGTCACGGTAGTCTGAGTAACGAGAAGCGAGGGTCATAAGAGCCACGAAAAGGCGGATGAAATAGCTGGTATGACTCTTCAATCAAAAAGTGAGGTTATGAAACAATGTACAAACAAATTAGTCTAGATTGAATCTAATATCTAGAATCTAGTATCTAAAGCAAATGCGATTTTTTAAAATTAATATGTTGTATGACTCGTAATATATTTTGTAAACTTAATATTTTCATTACAGTAGACGATTTGATACAATTTTCAGACATTTTTATGACAGGAGATGTTTAAGAACGAACTTTTTGTTAAAGTGATTTCTGACAAGAAAAATTTTAAAGGATGCCAATAAGAAAGATAAGAATGATTTTCGATTCGATGTTTTTGTCGTCTTACCCTATTATATAATTCAATAAACATTACTCCTTACAGACTGCCTATTGCTATCGCTAAAGTAACTAACGTCGTTATAAGACCTCTTCAGGTAATTATTTAAATTCTCATTGTAGCTAACGCTCTCGTATGGATTTTGGGTGGATTTTCCAAAGTCGGCAAAATCGTAAGGGTTTTTAGTCGTGTGCTTCCTCAGCAGATAGTAGTTACCTATATAGCGATTTGTAGTTCCAATGGTTGTTTCTGGTGATTCTATCGTACTTTTCGTATATTCTTTGATATTATAAGGAGGTTTTGTAGTAGAAAATTGAGAATAATTGAAAGGAAATTTAGTAGTCGTACTATATACGTTAGGGGCATCCGAAGAATAAACGTTTTGGAAGCTATTGAAAACGTAGGGGACTTGAGGAGTTGTAGAATACACGTTTTGATATTGATTGTTATAATCTATGGGAATTGTTTCTGTGTTTTGTGGCTTTTGTGCTGGGAGAATGTGTGTTTTGTCACTGTAAACTTCTTGATTTTCTTCTTGGGTCTCTTGGTACCTATATTTATTAGTAAAACAAAATAAACTGTTGAAATATGATTCAAATATGTATCACTAGGTTGTCGTTAACCCTTAACCGGTGACGTGTAGTCTGAGAGACATCGCCAAAATAATAATTCTTTATTTTTTGGTAATTGAAATGTCGAGAGGCTTGTCATGTCATCTAATCTTCTCTTAGTTGACGGACAGGATAGACGGACGGACAGGATAGACGGACGGACAGCGAGGTCTTAGTAATAGGGTTTGTTTTTTACCCAAGGGGTTCGAAATCCCAAAAATGGACCTGAACCTCCTTGTGAATGGACAAGAAATTTCACTATTCTGTAGAATGACATAATATGTCATACGCGTAGTACAGTCGAGGTACCCTATAACGATACCAAAGTATGCCTGATACATGCGAGAAAAAATCTCCATCTGTACAACCAGAAGATGCCCACAGGGAGGAGTAGCATTCCTATTAAGGTATAGCCTGGCGGTTGACGAACTCTTGTGTGGTTTGACTGACCTAGGAATATCATACCATGGATATGCCGATGATATTGCCATAATAGACAAGGAAAAATTCGTACAAAAGGGTCTATACAAATAGCTGTTATATGCAAATGGAACTCAACATCAACCGCACCAAAACCATCTTAATAGCCTACACTAAGAAGATAAAACTCAACCTTGAAACCATTAAACTTGATGGCAGCGAGGTTGAATGGAGACAAGAAGTCAAGTATCTAGGGTTGACTCTGGACAGTAAACAAACCAGTAGAACAAACATGAAAAGGAGATTATATACAAAGGAAAAATGGCTCTAGTGGTGTACATAAATCCGACAGAAAGAAATTGGCACTGTAACCAAAAAATCCTGAGCTGTATGTATCGCTTATGGAGCCATTGCGTGTAGTAGTAGAACTAGCCCATTGACGACGAGAGAAAACATCTCCAAAATTCAATGACTAGCCTGTATAATCATTACAAGAGCAATGGAAACATGCCCAACGGCAGCCATGGAAGTAATTCTCAACCTCACACCACTACCTATGGTGAAGATCTAGTTGCTAGACAAAACAGCACTAAGAGTTTTAACAGGGATCCTAACGGGACATTGTCGCCTAAATGGGCACCTGAAAAAGCTTGAAATAGTGGAGTAGGAAGAATGTAGATTCTGTGGCATGGAAGACGAAACAACATACTTGAGAATTGCACAACAATATAGTATCCTAGGACACAACACCTAGGAGATTATTGGATAGAAGAGGAACATTTACCTAAGTGAAAGCCTACATATCCGGGAAATAGGACTAAAGAAAAGAAGAAAGAAAATAAAATTCGTATATGGTTTATGTCACCTCCAAGTTTTCCACGATTCATGAATCCGATTCAAACCATATAAAGCAAGATATTTCCAAAAAAAACTGATGCTTGCAATTTATGACCTTGAATACACAGACACACGATATTGAGACTTTCAAAGTAAACATTTAGTATTTCAAAACAATGGTCCATACAAAAATTGGGCTTCTTATTTTTCCTTCCGAACCCTAAAGTGATTGGTCTATTAGGACATTATACACTTCAATATACCAAAATTTTCTACAATAATTTTGAAATAAATTCATTTATCACCAAATCGACCCCGACATGGACATTGTCTCGAAAATTCAAACGTATTCATACTTTTCAACATAGTGATACATACGATATAGAAATAAATAAAACAACGTTATAGTTGTGATCTAATATGTTTCAGTGAGAATAAAGATATTCTCTTTTTTCATTAATGAACGTTTTCGAGGTTAAAGCATTTTTTTTTATTGACAATCATGTTCCAAATAATCTTCCTAAAGGGCGTCTCACTGAGTCCGATCCGAATATGTTGATCATGACTTCTATAACAATCGACGACACTCTGATTGGACAAGGTGCGGTTTGTTCAGTACTGTTTTTAACCCTGCAGAGGTTGAGTGTTTTTTTCGTCGCGCTGGACCTGACATTGAGCCAGCATTGAACTCAAAAGGTGATGACTTCCTCTCTAGTATAGACATTTAGAAAAGATTTTCAGTGATAAAGTTAACTATCGGTGAATATTTAATTATTGCTCATACTTTTGAGCACAATTTTCTTGCAATTATGAAAAACAAAACATTTAAATCACAACATAGCCATTTTTAAAACATCTACATGATTTCATGTAAGTATAAAAATGAACAATAAACAAAAATACTTACAACGGTCTTGAATTACTTCTCACATAAGAAGGTGTATTTTGAGAATAATCTGGTATAATATTTTCGTGCTCTGCGACACATTTTCCGTTAAGACAATACTGAAAGAAAATTTGGGTTGTTTGATGATAAACTGTTGATTTCGAGATATTATTTATAATATGCTTACCTGTCCATCCCCGCAAGGTGATCCCTCTGCTGCAGGTCTATAGGCTACACAGTAGCCACTGCCTGCATCGAAACAGAAGAGTTGAGCACACACTCTGTCATCTTTCTGGAAATTCATAATAAAAATTGCATAAGCACAAAGAGTGCGAAGTGAATAAGAAAATTAAATTATTCTATATTTTCTAGAAAAAAAAAATGAAAACTTACAAAACACGCGCTCGTCCCTCTATCCCTTCTACATTGTGCATCCAATGTTAATAGTTTTCCTGGTAACACTCTCGGTAAGCTCTCATCTTCATGGGGAGCGTTGTATAAACATGTAGCTGTATCTCCGCTGAAACAAAACGTTGATGTAATAGTTTCAACAATCAGTTGATGCTAATCCTCAATATCAAAAGTGTTCAATTGTCTGTCGAACGTGAAACTTCCCTTAGAAACTTAGCTCTATCTACCTCCAAGATTAATTGTCGGCATTCTCGCCTGAAGAGATTGGAATAAGAGTGATTTCTTCTCCACCCATCCTGCAAGAACGTTGGAGCGGAATCACAGAAAATATAATTCCATACAACAGACATCTGCCAGAAGAGTTGTCTGGAAGAAAATCGTCTCGGTTAAAGGAAGAATCTTCTAGCTTCACATCTTTGAAGATTCAGTTGAATGTAGTGTAAATTTAGGTTGTATTTAATAGGATTGTTCATGATTGTTTTGAAATCCTGGTTCAATAGTATACAGATTCGCCAAATATTTATCTGATGGAATGTGGAATCTCATAGGAGCAACAGCAATCACTTATACATAAAATTCTATATGTTCAGGAGAAAACCAAATTCTTCCCCTACATGACCCTATGAGGAAGTCCTCCTTCTATTGACGTTAGATAGAATGACGTTAAAGTATACGATTTTACCCACTCTCAATAGAACCACGCCTCTTTTCTCTCGGTTGTTTTATCCCCAGGTTTTTAAGAATTGTGCCCATGGTCCCTGGTCTGTATACAAAATATAAATCGCATAGTGCTATAAACAACGTTATTGAAATTAATGTCATAACATTGTCAAAAAAGATGAGAACAATAATTTGTTACGAAATAAGAAGCCACAACATTAAGTAACTAATATTAAGAATCGACTTAGAGTGGAATACTTACTTAAGAAAATGATGGAATGATGCTACAGTACACGAAGACCATCTAAATCCCCTTTCAGTGTGACGCAGATCAGACATGATAAAGCCATCGGTCCACTGGCATTTTTCTGCTCCAGGACCGCCGAGATAGGATGGTGGTGGACTGCCATCGTGCACAGCACCCAGTCTACAAAATATACATCATGTACCTAGTAATCTTACAACGAAATGTTTTATGGTAAATTATTATTTAAAAGACTAGAAATCCTTTTAAAACTGAACTGTCTCAAATCAGATGGATTTCAAAGTAAAACCCACTGGAGTGTGAAAAGAACTTTGAAACTGAAAGCAGTATCCTAGTAACTCCTAGTAGAAATGGTAACTGTGGTGTGAAAAATAGGGCTGGTCGATGTATGTTTGGCAAAACTTTCGGCAAGTGAATCTGATTTTTTTCTAGAGTATGGATAAATAAATTGGGATTTTGAACAATGATTTTTCTGATAATAAAAAATAACGAAACTTACAAATGACCAACTTCATGGGCAGCTACAATTATACCGCTAAATCCACCAGTGTCTTCGATAATGGCAACGGAATTGACTTTTTCCAGCCGCTTATTCACCACACATGCTCCGCCGACGTATGCGAATCCTGGTAAACAATCGAAGAGATGAAATATTTATTGTACGGTGGCATTTGTCAACCCTCCACCGACCTTCTGTAAAGCTTCTCCACCTGATGGTACCATTACAGTAGAATAAAATTTCGAATGATGGTTAGTTAAAGCTATTCATATTTAGTTCACAAGAAGAATTTATATTATTAATAAATTTGTTTCAAAATGAATTATCATGTTTGGAATTCAATGTGAATTTAAACAGTTTGTGGACTAAATATTATTAAAGGCACTTTTTGTTAGGCGTGATAAACTTTGTACAGGAATTGGTCCAGTTTATATACATTGGTAGGAGTTTTCCTTCCATAAAATATGAGGAGCACTTGTAGGGGACCAATATATTAATGGAGTTTACGTCGCGTTTTCCTAATTTAAAAATGATAAGGCAAGGAGGCTATTATGTACAGTTGGAATGAGCAGTTTTATGTTGGGTTAACGGTAGGTTAGTTCGGTTGAATTAAGCAAGCTATACTTTTGCGCTAAAAACTCCATATGATGAACAATATTAAAAATCCTCTAGAAACTTCGCTTCTATCATGCAATTAAGAAATACATTCGTACAGTTAAAAAAAGGCAGATCCATGTAGTTTGAAATGGTGGTAAATAGTAAGCTATTTATCAACGTATTTCGTGATCATGTGCATCCGTGATTTATATAATGTAGTGAAAGATAGAAAAAAAGATTATTGCAATGAGATTCATGTACAATATCATCGCATTTTATTATTTTATTTATCAGCACAGATACGAAAAAGTGAAGAAATTATGTCGTTCAAAAGTGTTGAAACCAGTAAAACTTTTGGTCCCAAGGATGGAGATTGACACAAGGGCATTCATATAAAGGGTTTGCTGAACAAGGTAGACAAGGAACTCTCAACCAGGTTAATGAAACTGGGTAAGAGACATTTGAGGACAGTTACCGACCTAGTGACTGGACACTGCACCCTGAGGAAACAATTGCACAAAATGAGGAAAGTTAGTGATTGATTGATTCGACACCACCGGTCAGAGGCTTAGTTTCCTCGGCACTTCAGCCTTCAGGCTTTTGGTGCTCTTTGTTGTGTCGTTTATATGAAGCCCTTATCAGGCTTAACAGTCTTTTCACTAGGTCCCTCTTGGAGAAATCCTCCCTTGGATGCTCTAGTCCTTAGAGTCCATATCTCCAATGAGGTAATGCTTCACAGTCAAAGATAATGTGAGAGGCTATTTCCTCCTCTTCCATGCACAACCGACAAGTAGGATCCTCCCTATATATGCCGATTGTATGCCTGTAGATAACATGGGAAATGGTACAAAGATTCAATTCAAGTGCCTGGGCTGTTTTGCATAACCCAAACGAATGAATGAATGGATAAGATGGAAAAGGTCAGCTAAAAGAGAGGAGATTACCTTTATTTTCAAATAAAGATCTACGTTACAGCTAGTCCGTACCTGCTACCCATGATAATTTATAGAGCGACATATTGTACACTGAATATCATCAACAATATTCAACTAATGAGTCGAGTTAATGGATTTACATAAAAAGATAGACTTACATAAGAGCGATAGTCTTGCAGGTGTTAAGTTTAAATACATAACAGGTTTATGATTTTTATTAAATTTATTTAAATAATAGGATAATGAGGAACCGGCTTATGAACTACGAAAAAAAGGCAGATCATATTTTATTTTCGGCATATAGTAGGTATAGTATATGTTCATGCTAGCGGATTGGAATGTACAAAATGGTGCTAAAATTCAGTGAATGACTTTTTGTAATCTACAGTGTTTTAGAAAGAAAAATCAAGAGGAGTTTAGTGTACGGAAATAACGTGCTTGAATTTTGGATTTATTTGTATTGTACCTGCCGTTCCGCGATTGCAAACATCACTTGGGTATGACTTTCTGCACATGTCTAGTCTGGAAAAAAACGCGATCAAGTTGAATGAACATTCATAATGTGGCCCGAATTCGAAAATTGTTTTTAAGTGTTTTAATATATATTTTCTTACCTTGTGCAACTTTTAAATTTATAAAGAGAGTCTCATTAAACGTTGACTCACATTTTTAACTGTGAACCTACGCTGGAAGAATCAACTGCTCACAGAACTAACTATATTTACGGCCACTTTTTACACAACCAGTCCCAGATGTATAAAGTTTCTTACAAATCTCATTTAACATTTCGCAAGACAAGTGACACAACTCAAAAATACTAATTTGACAGTAAAAACTGCACATGATGTACCACCACGTACATAAAAAAATTGCACATTTCTAACTCGAAATTTATTCACAGGAAGCAGTTCTGTTTAAAATGCAAGAAACCTCACTTTTTCAACAAAAACTGATCCTAATTTATATAGTGTTTCAAAAAATTTGAGTAGCTAGACAACCTCTCCAGAATTCAAAGACTAGCCTGTATAATATGCATTACAGGAACAATAAAAACATGCCCAATGGCGGCAATGGAAGTTATTCTGAACATCATACCACTACATATTAAGTTGAAGTGGAGAGGGAATTGAAAATAGCTAACCGTAAGCTTTCTATAAACCAGCCTATGGCATGCCCAAGTATCTTTCAACCGAAAATTCACGCCATACGAAAGTGTGCCTAGTTCAGTATTGATAAAATATATAAAAGGCAAAGGATTATCAACATGTCAGATAAAAAGTACTGTTTTAACAGGCGTCCTGAATAAATACCTTGAAAAAATAGTAGAGGGTACAATATATCTCTTGGGTCTTACTGAATGCCACTCTAATATACATAAAAAAGTAAAGGCTTGGGAAGAAATCATTTTATTTTGAAGTGATAGTGTTTTCGAAACGACTTCCTCTATATAAAAAATCAGATTATTCAAAATTTACTGCCATACTATTTTAATACTTGTAAAACGAGCTAAATTTTGCTTATATTATTAAACTGAACTTGATATATTTCCAGATTTGTAATGTATGCGCTTCTTTAACTGTTGCACAAAGCAAGAAATTTTGTATGCCAATTTCAGCATACGTGTTTTACCAAGAGATATCTGATCAAAATCGAGACCATTTTCAAACTAAAAGTACATTAAACACTCTTGTTCATATATTGATTATCATTTCATTACATTCAAAACGATATAGATGGTAGATTAGATTACATGATGGCTAATTCCACTGCGACCTTTTCAGATCTATTGAGGTCCTATGAATCTAGATTACATTCTCCAGCCCAACTCTTTCAAAATATCTAATCATCATCGAGACTGAACCTTTCATGTAATTTCTTGTCAGTGGCTTCTAATCGCCTAGTACAAAAAACCGCACATTCGTTAGGCAGTCGCACATACCTTGGTCTGTTCACTCCATTAGCTTTGCGGGCCCTGATAGTGACACTTTAACACTTCTCCTGTCTTGGCTTATTAGGTCTTCTGTGAATATTGGTGAACGTTCTCTAATAAACGTATAGATGGAAACGTGGATCGATAAACCAATATCGCACATTAATTTAGTTTTAGGCAGTAATTTAGAGAAGTTATGATTTGCTTGAAATATTGGTTTGTATTATTGAAAATATATCTACTTAAATCAATTTTTGAAAGAATAAAAAAACATCTCGATTTATAATTAAATATCTCTTGATGAATATCTGCTTCTTGTTAGGAATACATATTAGTTTTAATTTCCACCATCCGTTTGGCACCACCCTTTCACTTTGGCTTTTGTTGATTCGGGTTAGTAGTCCCAGCTGTTCATATGTACACGCTAATGAAAAAATAATAGTAAATAATAAAATTAGCGCAAAAATTACCCGCTGTTCCTTTGGTGCATCGTCCACCTTTTCTACGGCGACACATGTCGTATCTAAATTAAAAAATGTGTTAATCATGTAGGTCTATGTGCGATTCGATCCCATAAACTTGCCTAAACACTTTTTCAAAAACAAAATATTTTTTATTCTAAAATTTTGGTATTACCTACGTGAGATGGTAATTGAAAAGTTTATCCCCAAAATAATATCATTCAAAAAAATAATTGAGTTTAATCTAATAATTTGCTCAAATATCGAGTAGAAGTTGTATATTTCTTGTTGAAACAATAAATTTCTAGTTGAGTTTGAGAATTTCCAGTGAAAATTGTAGATTTCCAGTTTAAACTAGGAATTTTCATTTAATACTGTGTTTCTAGTTAAATCTGTGAATTTCCAGTTACAATTGTAGATTTCTAGCTGAAACTATGAATTTTCATTTAAAACTATAAGTTTCCAGTTAAATCTGTGAGTTTCCAGTTGAAATTGTAGATTCATACATGGAACTGGCAATTTCCAGTCAAAATTGTAGATTTCCAATTGAAATTGAATTTTCATCACAAACTGTAAGTTTCTAGTTAAATCTGTGAATTTCCAATTGAAATTGTAGATTTATAGATGTAACTGTCAATTTCCAGTCAAAATTGTAGATTTCTAGTTAAATCAGAGAACTTCCAGTCAAAATTGTAGATTTCCAGTTGAAACTGTGAATTTTCATTTAAATCTGTAAGTTTCTAGTTAAATCTGTGAGTTTCCAGTTGAAATTGTAGATTTATAGATAGAACTGCCAATTTCCAGTCAAAATTATAGATTTCAAGTTAAATCTGAGAATTTCCAGTCAAAATTATAGATTTCCAGTTGAAATTGTGAATTTTAATTTAAAACTGGGAGTTTCCAGCTAAATCTGTGAATTTTCAATTGAAATTGTAGATTTATAGATGGAACTGCCAATTTCCAGTTAAAATTGTAGATTTCCAGTTGAAACTGTGAATTTTTATTTAAATCGAAAATTGTATTTCAATAATATTCCAACGCATTAACTTTTGCTAGATTATCAGGAAAAATATCTCTTCTATTACTAAAATATTGTACGATCCAACATAGTATCTTTTGTATCGGTAAAACCAAATATTTTAAGTTTTATACGTTTCCCAACCAAAAATTTCGATTTCAATAACCAATTTTCATGAAATTATTTATTCCTCGCTTCCTATGACAACATAGTAAAAGCGTTGTCCCAAATATGGCATTTGTTACATACGTACTTTGTTATGGCCACAGCTACATCATATACAGGAAGTCTTCTCTCTCTAAATAAATATTTTCCCATGTCTGTTAGAGCTGCTGCTGAATCTATGGCATCTCTACCAACCCTGTTTCGTTCTAAGTAGGGAGTTGCATCTCTACCCTAAAATAAAATCAACAATAATTATAAAATAAAGAAGTACCTAACTGGATAAATAATTTTAATGTCAAGACAATGGGGTCTAAGAATAGGGACTGGTTTAGACAAGCAGCGTAACATAGGCACACTCATAGGATTCTATAAAACTTATATAATTATATTTGAAAAAAATATATAAATAATGTAAACTATAATGCTCATTTATACATTAGTTACTTTATAATAATTCATTCTGCTTCAGATTTAAATAATGGCTTGTAACGAGGCAGTTTTAAAATTTTTGGAAGATCACAATCGGCCCTTTTCCGCGAATGACATTCAGAGTGGAGCGAAGGGGGAATTTGGAAAATCTGCTGTTCAAAAAGCATTAGACTTTTTGGTTCAGAAACAAAAAGTTAATGAGAAAACTTACGGAAAGCAAAAAGTATATTTTAAATTTTATATTCATAATATTTGACAAACTAAAAGTGAAAGCTTTAACGCCTGCCTCACTTTTCATATTAAAATTATTTTTCAAGGTTTACTGCGTGATTCAAAACACTGGAGAATCATCTTCCGACTTACGTGAACGTCTTTTGGAAATGGATAGAAATATAAACGAAAAAACATCACAGCTTGAAGAACTTCTTAAGCAATATAAAAGCAAAGCAAAATTAATATCAGACGTAAAAGGGAAAGTTAGTCTAAGCTCGGCGTTGTATCAAAAAGCAAATCTCGATAAAGAAACCGAGGATATTAAAAATAAGTTGAAGGAATACAATGGTATTGAGTTTATTTGTCCGAAGAAAAAACAAGAAGTTTCTAAAGATTACGAGAAGACTTTGAAAGAGTTGAAAAAGCGAAGGCGTATTGGTTTGGATATGCTCAATGCAATTTTGGAAAATTATCCAAAGACGAAGAAACAGTTGTATGAAGATATTGGTATTGAAACTGATGAAGATGCGGGGTTTTCACTTGAGACATTTAAATAAAGCTTTAGCAGGTTCATGGTTGGTTGATTAAAATACCTAATTGAAATGTAATTTTCATATATTTTGTACGTTTATGTTTATTAATAAAAACTTGTTGCTTCATTGAATGGAAATAAGTATCCTACTAATTTGAAAGAAGGAAAGCTTCCCTAAAAACACGTATTTTTGTATATAAAAGACCAATTTGGTCATATCTTCTTTAATGGTAAAAGGGATTTTATCATTCTTTTGAATTTATGGAAAGTAATGTTTTAGGTAAGGTTTCCTTTCCAACTGCGGTGAAGTGAGTCAAGTTCCACAAATATTTTCAAAGTCATCGTTATTTTAAGTGCCCTTTATTATTTTATGTATTGATATTTATTGTGTGATTGACCTGAAACTGGGATTTCTTTTTTTTGCTCTTATTTTTACCAGATGTTGAATGTCATTTACTAGTTGATTTTGGAGTTTTGAAGACCTTTTTATATGCAAGAAGATTGTTACAAGTCCATTGGTTTTATTGCATGTTGTTTGAGGTTAGATAACGTTATAAAGTCCAGAGCTTTAAGGCTTAAGTCGACTTAACATTGGTTTGACCATTACGAAACTCTATAATGCATTAAGAATAGTTTTCGGCTTAAAATCTTATTTAAATAATAATATGGATCAAAAATGCAAGGTCTACAAATTTTATTTTTATTGGGATTAAAAATCTAGTGTTTTTTTTATTATTCAACTTACCCTGCTAATAATTATTCCAGCTATTGATATCCTAATTTTTGGACCTTTTAATAATTTGTATCTCAAATCTACTCCATTCCAGAATGAAACAAAATATCGTTTGATCTGTAAATTGTCTCCGCCGTGGAGTCTGTACCCGTCGTAGTCTACGATTACCAAAATTTCAGGGTATATTGTGTATGGAGCTTCTCTTTTCTTCCTACTTTTGTTCGTGCTCCGCTTGTATCTCTTCGATAGATGATCGGGTTCCATTAAAGCTGAAAACATAAAACGGTAACATCATACTTTAAAGTAGTAATAAGTTAAGAATCAGTGATTTTAATTTATTTAACGTCGGTCTATTTCTGCGGCTGTGGATAATCACCGACGCCGGGAGCACTCTACCCTTAACCGGAAATTTTTGGCGAACCCACTAGTGTTGCAACCAGTGGTAGCGTTCTTTAACGAGCCCAACATCCATGGACTCGGGACCTCGGTTTTACGTCTCCTCCGAAAGACGGCATATCTACATTATACCTCGTGCTCATTGGTATAATGCCTGCGAGCTGTGATATGCTAGTCCGCTGCAGGCTGTACGGGCCCCATACGATGGTTTTCCCTGGCATGGTCGTCACCCATCCAAGTACTAACCATGTCCGACCTTGCTTGACTGTAATTATCGCATCGAACGCGTTCCACTACAGTGCTGGGTCGTCGCCAAGAATATAAATACATAACTAAAATACATTTCCTACGCAAGAGGACTGGAATAAGGAAAAGTCATTCCTGAGAAGGAGTCACGATCTAAGGCGGAATCAAAACTCTGTAATTTCAAGTGGTCACAGTAATGTGGAGAGCAACGTTAACACGTATGTTTTCGTGAGCTTGGAATGGAAGTAGACATCGCAAAGGTGGTAACTACCACACTATCACCGATTAATCTACTTGAATATCCCTTCAAGCAAAGATAGACAAGGAAAAACATAGAATCCTTTGGAGAAAAGGAAACGTACATTTACATATTGTTACGAACTCACTGATTCTGAAGCCGGTCCTGTCGCAAGCTATGAATGCGACATTTCTAGAAAGGTTCTTTCGCAGGTAATATCGAGACTGTTCTCGAACAGCGTAGAAGTAAGAAAGTTCTAGAGATTCGAGGTACTATATATACGTGGGTTTTCGAGTGAGTGGAGGAGTTGTTCAGTATACAGTGAATCGGTAAACAGTTTCAGTATACAGTGAGTGAACAGAAAGTGAATATAAATAGTGTTGAAGATAAATTAGGACAATTATTATACCGAGTGTAAATAAAGTAGTAGACATTAAGTAGTGTGTATATAAATTAAGTTTATTATAGTGTGTAAGTGTTTCTTTCATAAATCAATAGTAATTAGCCATAGTGAGTGTATAATTTTATCCCACGGTATAAACAGTTCAAATAAATAAGAGAAACATTACATTATATTTGGTGTAAGCCGACGAGAATGATACTTATTAAATTATAACTACTGCAAAGAATGTGAAGAAGAATGCCTGGGACAAGATTTAATAGAGGGACTTGAAGAAGTGGGTAGACATAATAGTGAGCTTTGACAGACATTGTGAGTGCCCTGAAACGAGGCGGTTCAAAACTAACCCACAATGGGCCTCAGGCCTACGAATGTACGGATGAAATTGTGTCCTAACCTAAACATCATTAAATCTATTATCTTACCGTAATCGCTCATTGTGTCTTCTTCACCTTGTTTCTTCCTATAAACTATGTGATGATGAATATTTTTGTTTCTTCTTATTGGTAATCCTGTGTCAATTGCTACTTCAGAGCTAAGTTCTCCGTCTTGGTCTAGAAACATTTCGTCATCGTTTATTAAATCGTCTGTATCATTTTGGTTGTGGAAGTGGTTTTTAGACTTCGTTCGAATGACTGAACCTCTTAATCGAGCCGGTAGAGGGCGAATTACTAGATGGGAACCAATGCTTCCCTCCTGTAATAGAAAATTAGGTTAGTCAGTTCCTGATAGATTTTCTATAAATTTTATGGTTTCTTATATACTAAGATATAATTTAGAACTAAGATTTCAGGAGTAAACATTTAGTAATAAGTATTAAGAATAAAATAAATCTTAAAACGATAAAAACATTTTATGGATAATAAATTCCTTTCCAAGAAACTTGTTTCAATTAATAACGTGGTGTTTTAACATTTTCCTATTCAGGTATGTCAAAGGCTGTAAATATTTGTTAAACAACTCGTTAAAATTTTACAAGTACTAATAACTTTTGACCCCATGCATTAACCTCGTTTTTTACGAGCTTTAATGGATTTTTCTGTTGTTGGAATTTGAATGTGTTATATCGGGATTTAGGATAATTTTTTTAAATTAATAGCAGGCAAAGACTACCTGGAAAATTAAGTCTTGGTTATAACTAAATAAAGACACGAGAAAGTGAAATGGGCGTTAAAATCAGTTTTATATGATTTGCAGTAACAAGTGATATCCCAGGGGAAAATAATAAAATCTCTACATCTTTTGTGAAAGACATTTTTTTACATAACTTCAAATAATGGCGCAAACCGATTTAATTTTTTTCTCAAGTATTCTGAGGGCGTACAATTTTCGTAACAGCTAGTTTCATTCTTATATAATTAAATCGGAAAATCATTTAGTATAGCATACTTTAAGTAATTACCTTCACCAATATGGAAGCAATGAAATATCGTTGTATAATACTGCCTATTCCTCAGTGGTAAATTAGTGCATATCAGCTTATATAGTAAAACAAAAAATCGACTTAATTAAGTTAATAAACTAAAGATGTAAAAAAATCTTGGATATTATGTAAAAATGTGCAATATTCGCATTGCAAACCCCGCAAAGCGGGTTCATCAACTGATAAGTTGACAATAATGACAGTCACCCTTAGGATACGATTATTTGGATAGATTTTAAGCCAAAACCCCCCGAAATCTTCAAAAACAAATCAAACTTCTCTGAAGAGGCGAAATACCTTGGCATTACCCTCGACAGAAAGCTAACATGGAACTCTCACCCAGCATATATGGCTTATGAGCAATGTTGGAGGACAATGGGAAGCACATGGGGTCTTTCACCCCGTGTGGTCACCTGAATCTACACTGCAATTATAAGACGTATGTTAACGTACGCAGCCATTGCATGGAAACCGAAGGTTCTACAAGCAACAGCCATCCAAAAATTATATCAAATATAGCGAATGACTTGTCTAAACAGCACAGGAGCCATGATAACAACATCGCAGCAATTGAAATAATCACTGGTCTGACCCCTCTGGATTTGTACATCAAAGAGGTTGTGTTGATGTTACGATTGCCAGCGGCTGGTGTAAACCTCGAAGAAGGAGTGGGTCAATTGATACTAAGCCTGTGAGGAGAAGCGATTACTGTACTACATCTGCTGTTACGTTGGATCTGCACTAAGGATATGTAAAGGTCCATAAAGAAAAAGAAGAAAAAACAATGCATTCACTGGCCCTGAACCAGTATTTGGAATATAAAAAACTGCTGTGATGTACATCTCAGTGAATCCAAACTAAACATCAGTCGTACTGAAGATTCGTGCAGAAACAGGAACACAGCAAACTTCTGGTAAAAAACCCTCGGAGTCGCTGACTAACGAAATATTAAACCTCAGTGGAGAACATCTAGGGCGAGGGACGGGATTACCCACCGGTCACTGTACCCTAAGGAAACACATTCATACAAATGTCATGTATAGGAAGGAAACCATATGTCAGTTGTGCACGGAAGAGGAGGAAACAGTCTCACACATTATCTTTGAACGTGAAGCATTGTCTCATTGGAGATATAGAATCCCAGGACAAGAACACCCAAGTGAGGATTACCCCAAGAAGAACCTAGTGAAAAGACCGTTGAGCACAAAAAGTCTTAAGGCTGAGATGCTGAGGTTTCGGTGGTTCCGAACCAATCAATCCAGGGTTCTTTGAGCCAGTATATATCAACAAGTTTTACCAAACTAAACATCTGGATCGACCCAATACTACAAAATATCACCTGCATTCTCTTACAGGTCTTATTCATCATACAATAAGACTTGGACTTTGAGAAGCTCCGACGTGTGGTATCTGTCTAAAATATGATGAAGCAGCAGAGAGAATATATTTTATTTTTAAATGTTTTAAATGTTTGGCAGTAAGTACTTGAGAGTAAAAAGTGCACACTCTCAATGCTCCTAGATTATTTCTAGAGCAAATAGTGTTTTCTGTATTTGATAGGTTATGTTGTGTAAGTTTTCAAAAGTGTCTGCTTTCAACCTAAAATGGATCCTAAACTGATTGTCATTTATTAGTGGAACTGTAAGTAACTTCAGCAAAGTTATCAACTTTTTACGATATATTGGTTTCATCCTCAGAACTGGAATGCATAATAGTATTTTCAGCTTGTGCAATAATAACATGCATGACAAATTTTTGTAATCTTTGATCCATTATATACACCACTTTTATTAATTTAAAAATGGATTTATTTATGAAGTCTGTTTGCTTTTGAATTTCTTTTAACCTCTAATTTTCCCGCAAATACAATCGCGTTCGGTGAAGTAGCACTCTATTTGCTATTTGATCACGTGACAAATTCTCCTGCTCTACTCTCTCTACTCTAGAGTTGGAATCCCGAACTTACCCTAACAATATGATTGAACGTTAACTCTTTAATGTGCTGTTTTCCTTAGCAAACACAATTAACAACATGTATAACAAGAGAATTATCACGACAAAAATGGTGAAGCGGATACAATACAAATTACAACAGAAATCAAACAAACATACACTACAACTCGCTTAAGACCTTTACAGGTTGCGCGCGAGCGTTCTCTTTTTTAATTCACGTTTCAAATACATTTTGTCCATTCCAACTTGCTTATAGATGCATTACACTTTTTTGTCCAATTGAGTATTCCTTTACTGTTTCTAACGTGTGTCTCCTTTTTTTTAGTTACATACTTAAATCTAGACATTTAAAATATCTCTCTCAATCAGGGAGTGAATAGTATACCTTTCAACTTGTAAGATAAATTATTTTATATATGATTTGAAAAGACCTATTGAATTAATTTCTAATAAATAATTTTTATATCTGGTTGGTAAAAAGTTGTAAATTATGGTCCTTAGACATTTCAATGATTTTTGTCCAATGGTTTTGTTTTTTAAAGCAATTTCTATATTTTCTTCAAGTCTGTATCGGGTGTTGTAATTGTGATCGATTTTTTGGAGTAGTGATGATTTATTCTTATAAATGTATATAACGACATTGTAAAAATATGTGTGTCTAATATCCAATAAAGATGTTTCTGAGAATAGAGAATTAGTTGGGTAAGTATTCGTTTTTTTTATAAATTATTTTTAAAAACCTTCTTTGAATAACTTCTAATTTTTTTAGGTGTGTTTTTGATGCAGAACCCCAGCATAATATTGCGTAGTTAATTCTGGATTCAACAAGTGAATGGTACACTACTCTCAGATAAGCAGGTTTCAAGATAGTTCTCATATATTTGATTTTATATAATAGTGGTCTTAAGTTGTTTGCAATGTTATTTATACGTAAGTCCCATCTAAGGTGGGAATCTATAATTACTCCTAGATATTTAATACTATTCTTCAATTTTATTATTTTTTCCTTGACTTGTCTATTGTCAACTCGGTAAATTGGGGTAACTTATTTTTATAGCTACAGAATGGGACAAACAACGTCTTTTCATAATTAATAGTCAGCTGCCTACAGTCAAACCATTCAGAAATATTGTTGAAATCTGTCTCTATTTCTTCCTTCAGCTCTTGCCACGTATTACCCTGGTAAAATATCGCCGTATCGTCAGCGAATCCGATGATGTTTCCTTTAGTTTTTAAAGAAAACAAGTTATTAATATATATTAAGAATAGGGTTGGTCCCAGAACTGTGCCCTGTGGTACTCCAAATTTGATTCTCCTATTAGGGCTAATACAAGTTTCTATTTTAACAGCTTGTTCTCTGTCACTTAAGTAACTTTCAAATAAGTTCAATGGAACTCCGTGAATTCCTATATCCTCCAAGGTCACCAAGAGCTGACTATGAGATACGGTGTCAAATGCCTTGGCAAGATCCAGGAACACGCAAATTGAAGGCTTAGTTGCATCCAGCGAGTCATAGATTTGGTTTATCAAGGCTACTATAGCATCACTTGCAGAAAGTCCTTCCCGGAAACCAAATTGAGATTTTGATAAAATATTATATTTATTTAAATATGCAGTTAACCAAGATTTTAGGGATTTCTCGAAAATTTTTGCAATTGTTGATATTAGTGAGATAGGTCTGTAGTTTGATAAACATTTTTTATCCCCTTTTTTATATATTGGAGTTATTATGGCCTTTTTAAATTCTGCTGGACACTTCCCTGTTTCGAAAATGGAATTGATCAAATCAACTAAATATGGAGCGATCATTTCTGCAATTTCTTTGATAGCTTCAGACTTAATGTTGTCTATACCTGGTGTCTTTTTGTTTTTTAATGTTTTAATAATATTTAATACTTCCGGCTCTGTTACTTCTGCTACTTCTATTAAATAAGTTGCCTTTTGATCTACGTCAATATAGTTTTTATATTCGGTCCAATCATGTTTGTGCAAGTGTTGTTTCAGTTTTTTGTAGTTTACGTGTTTATAATAGTGTGCTCCTTTTAGGATTTTAATGTTGGAGATGATGGAATGAATGCAAAAATCCCCCTATGATCACTTATAAAAGTGTCATATACAGATGCTACGCAATTTTGTCTATCAACATTATTTTTCCAATTTATGAATATTAAAAGATGAACACTTTTCCAAATTTGCTATGGGATTCTTCAAGCTCTGGCAGCGCTTTGCGAAAACCATAATAACCACACCCTCCGAACTACATAATTGGTGATTTATCCAGTGGCGTTGGTATTGTCAGTGACATTTGTATTTTCAGTTTTACTTGGTAAAATAGGTACCGTACGCCATTTGCACGTATATGTCAGATGGGCGCCATGTTTCCTCGCCTCTTACCGATGCACCGTAGTTTCAGATAAACTTGCCAAACTATAGGTAATCGTTTTCTTCAAGGAACTGTATTTAAAAGTAAAATATAGATTCGTCTAAGCCACAACGAGAAAAAAAAAGAAAACGTTAGCCGAGCAAGCTGACATGGATGCCAGCGATCACTCATAGGACAATCAGCCTGAACTACGACAGCTATACAATACAATAAGCCAATCGGCTGCATTGTTATTGGAGACTTTGTGAGAAGGCTCAAAGAATTAAGAAAAAAACAACAGATCATAACTTTTTTGTAGCAAAAAAATAGTTTCTTCGCTATACTGTGTCTAACAGTATCAGCAGTATCATTTAAGAATCTTTTAATTTTATGTATATAATTTTTCCAATTTACGTTCCATTAACTTTATTATTATGTAACGGATAATATAAGATTAAAACAAGTAACATTTCGAATAGAATTACTTTATCGCTTAACATGAAAGGTGAAAGTTTATACAAGTTTGCACGTTTAATAATTAATACTTTTTTTTTGTAATTACTGAATAAATAATGTGTACAATGATATTGGAAATTTTTATATATTTAATATTAGTAATTAATACGTTCATTTTGAACATTCTCTGTTGCCTTTCTATTTTATGCAATACTAAATTTTTATTTACCAAACTAAAATTTTCATTAATTTTCGAAATTAAATATATGTATTTAATTTGATACCAATTATTCAAATCATCCTATCAAAATTCAAAAAAATAAGACTGAATCGTGTCGGTATCTAATGAACTAATCCTTTCCGTAATCCCATAGGTAACATTCACCCAAAACCAAAGAAAATTATATCATTTTGTTTAAAACTCAAATCAAATACTTCTTCATCCCCTCCACTTTATTTCCACCTCAAATCTAACTGAAACTCTCGCATATCATATGCTGCACCGGTGAAGGGGAAGAAAAAATCTCAGCACACTTCCAAGTGAGTAAATGAAAAAGAACGCGCACGTTACTGATGTGAGCTGAGATTAACCGAGATCTCAGTCAAAAAGAACGCTCCTATTTTATTCACTAGCTTTGATCAACTATACGCGTATTTAGTGGAAACGTCACGACTGCCATACGTCAAGTTTTTGGATGCGAGCTTTTATAATGGTGAATTGGTTAAATAATAATAATCATATCATGTTCATGCATTACCAATCATTATATTTTATTAATACAATGTTACAGCAAATATATTTCTAAAAAAACAATAGCCAAAATTTATTGTTTGCATAAAAAAACTTGACATATGACAACTGATGACGTGTACTAAATGCGCGTATTTTAAAATGTTTTGTGATGACTAAAGGTGGATTTTCACATATCCCTCATCCGATGTCCGAATGTTAGTTGTATCGGATGAATACCTAAAAATGCCACTTTCCACTGCTAGGAGACAATCGTACATTTTAGTAATGACACATCACTTTTATTCTTTTTCCTTAACAGGAATTAGTTGCGGTCTATCATGAAGTTCTGTAAACCGCTGAAATTTATAAAATTACGAATTACTAAGAAAGTTTAAATAATTTAAAAATTACCATTATTTCTAGATACGTAAATGAATTTATGGGAAACATAAAACTGTTTGTCAAAACGTGTGAATTATTACGAAGATTGTGTTTTTGTTTAGTTTGTGGAGGGTAAATTAATTTCTATGAACTTCAATGTGTGTAGTAATTTTGTTTAAGTATAGGTAGTATTTGTTTTTAGTGTCAACAAAACGTTATAGACCGGAAGATGGTGACCCAAAATATTTGGTGATTTGTATCAGTATGGCTGTTCTTCTCGGGTCTAATTACATAATGACAAAAAGGAAAATGATGGTCATTGCGCTGGCACCGGCGGCCCAATCGCGTGGGCGTTATTTATTGAACGTGTCGTATGAATAACGATTCAATCGACACAAACTTGTATTTTCCGTTAGTCGATAGAAAAAGGAGAAGAAGGTAGCGTAATGCCATGATTCTCCGGTGTGACTTACAGTCCAATCTTTTCTATAGATATCTTAATTAGATAATTTATTCATAAACATACTGACTTTTCAGATTGACGAATCCAAATTTGGACAAAGAAAATAAAATCGAGGACGGATTGTAGAATGATACTGGGCTTTGGGTTTGGTTGCTCAAGATTCCGACGATTTAAGATTGATCGTTTGGCCTGATAATAAGAGGAATGTACACAACCTAATACCCCTTATTAAGCACCATGTTCAGTAAGGTTCAATTATCCATACGACGTCGAGGGCTATTCTAAACTTTTGGAGTGTGAATATCATCATAAGACTGTCAACCTTAGTGTTGAATTTGTTGCTGCTGATGGTAACACTCAAATAATTGAATCCCAATGGAGTGCTGCCAAGAAGTTTCTGCGGGGTTAGCATATTCCGGAAAACGAGTTTGCAGACAAGCTTTGCGACTATTTGTGGAGAAATTACAAACTAAAGAATGTGGAAATTAGCCTTAAAACATCTGGCTCGAGGTCGTTGCTCCTTCCACCTCTATAGTGACTATAATGTATTATGAAGGAGGTATTAAAAAACTGTAAAATTCAAACACTAAAATTTAGCTAAATTTTATACCATACAACTCACACGATAATCAAATTATTTTTTTTGCGAAACGGAAACGATTTAAATTCAATAATCGAAAGTGATTTTTTAAGTTGCCGAACAATCATGAGCGTCGTGTGCTACCTCCACCTACCCATTATCACGATTTTTCCGGTACTTATATCTGCATATCGTTCGTGGTTAAAAACTTGGTAATCTGATAAACTATTGACGGATATTAATAAAGTGTTTGACCTAAGTGTAACAAACATAGGCAGAAAAAAAAATCGAATCTATCATTTCCTATAAATACAATCAAAACGCAGGAGGTTTGTTGATGAAGATATTTATCGTTTTTCATTAAATAATTGTTTTCTTTTTGGAGACCTTTTCAAAAAATGATATTTTACACTAATTTCCGAACGAAGAATACACTATTTTTGGAGACAAGTAGTTTTCGTTCGCTAAAACGTTAACAGATCTAAATTTCCTACAAAGAGCAGAGTATTTAGTCGAGATAAACTGAACAGATTGCTAGATCTTAGAACTTATCTTTTGCAAAGTGGACGAAAAGAGTTCGCGCACGAAAAGTGTCTGCTTAGGCGACATAATGATTGATATGGTTTGGTCGTGTTATAGTTTTCTTCGATCTTCTGTGTTCATTTTTAAGATACATATCCACTGACAAATTTTCTAATTTCACCATTTCCTCGACGATAACTCACAGATGGAAGAAAATTTTAACCGTAGACTATGCAGAGCTAGGAAGTGCGTTGAATGTGCATTTGGTATTCTAGTGGCTACATGCAGAATATTAACGAAAGCAATTGAGACAGACCCCTCCGTTTTTTTTTTCAAAAGGAGCCGTCCCTTCGCCGACACCACCTCAGCCTCCTGGGCTTATTGTGGATACTCCTAGTGTTCTGACTACAACCTATTCATCCAATCCGTTCCCTGTATTAGCTCATACAGGTTCTTTGCTGGTTGGTTGTAGAAGTCTTCTGGAGTCATTTGGGTTCTGCCATACAGTTTCTGCCTTCTGTGGTCCAGCGACTCACAGTTGCATAGTATATGCAGAGCTGTTTCGGTATCCTTGTTGCATCTTCTGCATGTAAGGTCTCCGTTATACAGCCCTATTTTGTTTAGGTGCTCCTTTGCGGGAAAGTGTCCCGTAAGTAGCCCCGTTATGGTGCGTAGTTTGTTCCTGCTCATTGAGAGCAGTTCTTTCGCTACTTTTTCTGATGGCTCTTTTATGAATTTCTTCCCATGTATTCGCCTGGGCGTATTCTTCCAGTGTTTATTGTGTTGTTCTTTCACCCACCCTTTTAACCATGACCAGACCCCTCCGTAGTTGAAACCATAATCAAATGCGCGTGTTTGCTGCAAAATATTTCAATTGAACGAGGAGAAATCCATGATTATGATATAGGTACACCAAAGAATACATGACAACAAGAAGTGAATGAAGCCCGGTGAAAATCTTTTGATGTTGAACTGACAAAAATGAATAACCTTAAAAGTGACATAATAATATATAAATTTTTATTAAAAACATTTGTATTGTATTTTTTTTGTCCTAACTTAGAAAAAGTTTTCCTTCAATTAAATTTCAAAATAAACTGCTATTGTTTACAAAACACAAAAATGAGACATTTTCTTCTGCAGCTATTTCCTGCCATAACTTCTCAACCTTGTCTCGATCTCGATATTCATTATTTTGTTGACTGGCGACACGTGATCAAAAACCAAACATGCTTGAAAATCAAATGGACGCGCGAGATCGCGTAGCATCGTATAGCGTTATATCGCGGTAGCTAGAGTGCTATTTGAACTCTTACTTTTTACTTGACAGGTATGTAATGGTCGTGTCCGAACCAATCAATAAATCAAACAATGGTCGCGTCATTTCGCATAGCATCGCTCATAGCTTAATGCCGAGGCCACACAGCATTATGCTAGATAAGCTATAGACGCTAAGGACGCTAAGTATCCGATGTTCGCTAAGTTCAGCGGCCACACGGAAAGCTACATACTTGAGTATATCACACTACACTGAAGCAAAAATCACCGCGGCAGCTCTCACGATGTTTGAATATAGCCGGGAAACAAACATTGGGCGACGTGGCTTAGATCGCGAACATAGCGTACCAGTGTCGGTTCGGCCGGGTACGTGTGAAATACCGATGGCTAATTTTGAAATGCATCGCGAACATAGCGTACATAGCGCTCTGTGTGGCATCGGCATAATTTCGTCCTGTGTGAACGTACATCTAGGCGACAACATTCAGTTCGTAAAACTAATTTATTTCGAATAATTGTTTTAAAGCCCTTATTCCAATTATATTGTTATAATTGTAAAAACTATAATATTAGTTGTTTTAAAGGTCATGTAACAAATTGGATATAATAGGTACGTGTAGTAAATGGTAATCCTTGAAATCAAGTGGTGAAACTAGGTGAAACCGCAACGTTAAGAATCAACACACTACTTTGACTACACGAGTACAATGCTTTTTATTTGCCGTCCTTTGTCCAAGAACATTAAAAGACAATAAACTTCTGAAAGTATTTCATTATCCTTTGTTTTCAAGACAAGATATTTACCTTAAAATATTCTTGAAAAAAATATATATAAAATTGTGTGGGAAGTATGTATTTTCTTAATCTAAATGTGTTACAAATATTTACAGCGCAAGCGACAAAAAATATTGTTAGCTGTTGGTAGCTATATTAGAATGAATGTCATCTAGTAGGTAAACAAGCATTTTTATCTCGAGATTAGATTAATGCATTTTTGCATCCTTTGAAATCAATTCTAGAACCAGCTATTTCACTCGTTAGTTGGTACGTTCAAAAAAGGCTTTTCGAATGCGTTGACTGCATCTTTCGACGACTGGAACTTTTGACCACTCAGTTCATTTTTTTAAAACTAAAAAAGCCGTTAGGACTCGAGTCGGGACCGTATGGAGGATGGTCCAACAATTCGATGTTTTCTTGCTTTAAAAAGTTTTTCAAGCTGTGTGGGAAATTGCATTGTCTTGGTGGAGAATAATTGGTGGTTGGTTTTATATACGAAACCCAGTTACTTCCTGCAAAGAAATCGATATGTATCAATGGACAGTAATAGTTCTTTGATCTTGCAGAGGAATTGCTGCTTGAGACAAATGTTTTTGTAATAAATTCGATAACGATTCTGCTTCATCTTGGAACACCCAAAGAGACGACTGGCGTTTATTTTCGACTTGATATGAGCAAATCCATGATTCATCACCACTAACAGAGTTAATCCAGCTTAGAGTTTTGTGACACAAATTGACTAATTGCTTCCTGCTCTTCGTTAAACAGATGAAGTTGATCTTCTTGGGTGAGCTTACCTACACCATCGATGTTTATCAGGGTGCCGTTTCCTGGCACAAAAATTCTCCACCTGGGTAAATTTCGTTGTTGGTAGACCTTAATACAGGTCCTCGTTTAAATTCTCCATACCAACGAAAAATTGTCAATTTTATTGTTGTAGTGCTTCATCGAGGAAACCGATGAGTGAAAAATTTTTCACTCAACACGAAAACAGAAGCCACTTTGGGAAGCATTTTTGTTGAAACAACTACCTTCAAAAATTAAAAAATTATTGTGCTAAAATTTTCCTGGCGTAATTCCATTTCAGTATTCAACTTTTGAAATTCGGTTTAGGTACAGCTTTAAACGAAGCGCAAAGTTAACTAAAAATTACATTACATTCGATTTTTGTTGACAAGAGTCAACTGCGTTATATCCTACACTTGAAAGACAACCTTCGTATAGGTATATTTCGTTTTTCGTTGGCTCCAATAGTAGAACTAGCGTTTAATTATCTGATTCCAACAAAAGTTAGTGTTTCGAAGGTAGCCACTAAATATTTTTATGAATACGTGTATAGAGGTACAAATTTAATTGAAAAAATTGTGGAATTGTATAAACTTACCACTACTAAGCCATCTCCTTCCGTTCTCAACAATATGGCCGCCTGATTTTCCTCATCTTGATAAAGTTCACCGATATCTTCATTGGTCTGTAACAAAATACATTTATTGTTAACATAACCTTACTTGAATTACGAGAAAAAGTTATTTGCTTAATTACAGTTTCCTGTAACAATTTCCATATTTAATTAAAGCGTGCTATCAATAGTGACATATTATAACGTCCCACAAATTTTAAAATTACAAATTACCAGAATGGTTGGTTATATCGTGAAGATATTCCATCCCCGTTTAACTATGAACTGTAACTCATTGTCTGTCGGGGCATACAGCCTGAGAAGTAGATATTTGCTCTTGGTCTCAACTATATAATAAACCAATATTTTTGCGAAGTTTGGTGTATTTTACTTTAATTAATACATTACAATGTTATGGATATCCACAAAACATGGCATGCTATATGTACCTAATAAACAAATAGTAAATGTAAAATTGCTCTTATTATGGAAAATAGTATAACTGTTGATAAGTGCTTAGTTATCCTTGAGACAGTCATATCAATAATTATGCTCGAGTTATCTTATACTTTTTTTCTTATATTTTTGCTTTTTAATTGATGTAAAATAAACACGTGAATGTAAATCTAATGCTCAGGTATTACTTACAGTTATCTAGTTTTATTTAATTATTACATAATGAATTCTAATATTACATAAAAACAATAAAAATTTTGGAAAAAAAACATACAGTTATTCTGTAACACTGGAATGTTTTGAAAGTTCCATTTAGAACTAAGTAATGCATATAAAAATAATATTTTCTTGATAAAATTGATATTTTAAGTTGGTTAGTACGTAGGTATGTTTATTTGGGTAACATTCACTGATGTCTAAAAGATTTAAGTAAGTGTCCATCTACTATCATTTGTCCCTTAGAATTCTGTAGGTATTGTTATGCAACCCGCAAGTGTCTGAATGAAGGTTTCTTCTTCCATTCCATAGAATCTATATTCTTCTTGCTTTGTAAGGCGCCCATTCAGGCGAAACTTTTAGTGCAGTTTTAGTCAGGCTTATACATTCATTTTTTGTTCCTATCTGCTTGTAGTCCCCTAGAAATATCTATCTACTAGATCTTTCCAATGGTCAGACCTTCTTTTCTCCCAATATTACTTTATAGCTGATATCGCAAAAATACTGATGGCCCTAAAGGGTATTCCAGGCCCCCTCTTTGCTAGTTCATCTGCTATTTATTTTCCTTCCATTCCAGTGGGATCTGAAACCCACAGAGTTTTCCTAGGTATTCCATACCACTTTATAACTAATTACACAAGAACTCAGTGCTTTATTGGCTGCTTGACTATATCTGATATATCCCATTCAGAGAATAACAAAAACAACCCAAATTAAAAAAAAGCCAAATAAAGTAAAATAAAATCATACAAAGTTTCTTCATTACGCTATTCATTAAAAACGGCTGTTTGTGAAAATAAATACCGTGTAGGACTAGTTCAGGCTTGCCTTAATAGACCGGTAGCCTATGACACATGTAGGCTTCATTATTTTAAATGGAAGCCGTCTTTACCAGTTTAATGTGGAATACAAGTACAAGAAGGTTATTGCCCAAGACCCAAACTTGATAATCGACGTGAGCGATCATCATCAAAGTGACAATATGAATGTTACCCCGCCTAAAATAAGAAGAGCAATAATTTCACTCAGTTATGTCACTCGCCTGTGGTTAATGAATAATAGCCATCATTATATGCTAATTGAATAATATACTACTTATTATACAGGTAAAACTGAAACAGTAATGTAGTTAGTCATTAGCTATAAAAATTAATGCACGAAAATTATGTTAAATCCCAGTGAAACTAATAGAAGTTTTCTTCCATTAGCCAGATGCTTATCTAATAAAAGAATATGGTACCTGAGATAAACATTTAAATCTGAAAAAGCTTTGTTTTATGGTTAGAGAATCTAGTTTCAGTTTTTAATGATTTAAATTGAACAAACGTTTTGCCAAGCAATAATTCGTGATTCATTCACCGAGCTTAACTAACCTAGGTCATCTTCGTGTTCGTTTCTAAGTACGTCGTCAGTAACTGTATTCAATCCACCAACGCGCTCGCCATTTACAATAAAGACTTGCAAATTAGTACCGATTTCGGGAGATCGCGAGTGAAAGTTATGAAATCAGAGTACGCCTTTGCTAGACTACTTTATATCATGACCGTTGCGAAAGGGATTACCTACTACTAAACCATGTACGGATGTGAACTTTATTTTGGATTGATATTAACGGTGGAAAACAAAGAAACAAGAAATACAATTTTCCGCAAATAGCTAGGATATTTTGACTAAATTTTTTAAATAAAAAGTCAAGGTTTCACTTCCTTACTGTAAGGCAATGTTTCCTGTTGTAGATATGCATACTATTCTCTTGATTTTTTTGGCAATAATTCTAATGAAGCAGCATTCATTGCCTCAACTAGATCTGAAGGATATGGAAAGTTCATTATTTCATCATCATTTCATCTACAAGACAGCCTCACCAAACAAGGTCTTCACAAAAACACATACATCAATCTGCAGAAGGCAGGAATTTTGAGTTTTTGTGATACTGTCCTTATATTTATAAATGTTATGTAACTAATGAGACTAATCCCATTTGCGTTTACACAAGCTCGGGATAAGTGGACATTATCCAGCAAAGGCTGAGCAAGTGTACACTTGAGATGATAATGAAAATAAAGGTCATCTATTTTTTTTTTCATCATAGCCCTTATAAGGCTCAATAGACTTTTCACTAGACCCTTTTTGGAGAAATGCTCTTGTCCTAGGAGTCTACATCTCCAATGCTCCACAGTCGAAGATAATCTGAGAGACTGTTTCCTTCTCTTTCATACACAACCGAGATGTTGGTTCCTCCTATATATGTCGATTGTATGCATGTGCTTTCTTAGGGTACAGTGACCGGTGAGTAAACCCATCACTATCCTTATCTGGCTTCTGGTGATGTTTAATATTTCATTAGTCAGCGACTCAGAGGGTTTTTGGCCGTAAGATGGCTGTGTTCCTGTTTTGCCATGTGTTATTTTGTTTTTATCCCCAGTCGAAAAAATTCTTCAAAAATGTCTTGAAATCCGCATTTTAGAACAAAATTACCCCATATGAAAAAGAAAAGAAGGAGTTTATTATTTAGCTTTAGTTTAGGTTTGATTTATGAACTGGGTAAACAGCCAAGTGATAGATGTCAGATGTCAACATTTTTGTGCTGTACAAGCTCAAACATCCCACTTGAGTAGAACGAAGAAGAATCTGAAACATGGAACAGAAAGGAAGACTGTAGACAACTTCACGTTTAAACTAGTGACCCATCTGCATGATAAGATGCATCATTTTAGAAAATGTTTGTTGTAATTTTTTGTCTAAATTTAAAATAGTTTTATTCTGGAATATCCCATTTGGCACTTATTAATATCACCTAATAAAACATGGGATCAAATTTTGAAGTTGAACACCCTATTAATCAATTGTTAAAACCTAAAAGGTCATATCACAAACTCCTTCGTGATACGTCACTCGAACAAGTTTGCCATTTCAAAATAGCGTCTGTACGCTAAACGCTGACGTCGAACACATTTGACATTTGCTCTAAAATATGCAGAATAACGTCTCATTCATAATTTTATCCTTTTCAAAGATAATCCCTTGGTTTGCTGTATACATTTGATGTTGTAAATTTAGTATAAAATAAGAACTTGCTTACAATTTCATACAAGTACATAAAAGCTTTGTGTTGTAAAACCCTGTATGACTAGTTCCTTCTGAAGATGACCTAGTCATTTCAAGTGAAGACCGTGACAATAGTTCAAGTACAACCACTTCATTTCCGACTTACGGAATACGCCCACACAATCGGTTTATTAGTCAAATCCGATTATAGATTTTTTAAAAATTGGTAAAAACATCATTTTCTAGATGCTCTTGGAGGTTATTATACGCTCATACATGCTATTTCCGATCTTATCATTTATGTTAAATACAATAAAAATTATATAATTACATTACATTGTAATATTCTTTATGGTTACCAACATTGAACATATAGCTTCTTTTGAACATTATATATTGAACATATAATTGGCTTATTTCAATATTGAGGTCGTCAATAAAACAAAAACTCTTGTATGTGAAAATAAATAACTAAGTTGAGAATTTTGGAACCGTTGGCGATACTTGAAACTGAATACTATCACTACACCAACACTAAGTGTGGATTTATGCAGCAACATTTAACAATTATCAATTAGTATTTAACAATTAAAATTTATAATTCAACAATTAGTAAAACTGCCATCGTTTATGCAGACACAATTATAAATTAGGAGAAAATAGTAAGCATGCGCACAAGCCTGAGATTCTAGTTACAATAACCCTACATTTTCATGTCTATTTGTGCATTGGAACAATTTTGAAGATGTATAGTAGAATTGAAGAATTTTTTCTTTTATTAGTACAACTTGAAAATAAACAAACACACAACATAACCCTAAGTCAACCGCTTTTCTATGAAAAAAGTAAGGATCTGCGTACTAGTTGCGCACTAGATGAAAATTCGGTGCATTTAATTTAAGAAAGTTAAAAGTTGGCCAACTTCGTAATTGTTAGATGATAATTGTTAATTGTCTGCATAAATGGAGTCATAGTGAAATGAGTAGTTTAACTTATAATTGATACATGTTAATTGTTAAATGCTAATCGATAATTATTAAATGTTGCTGCATAAATCCACACTAACACTTTACACTATCTTACGCGCGTTTCGATAACAAAGTTATCTTCTTCAGAGACTAAAGATGAAGGCAGACTTCTAACATTGCTCGCAATTATCGTGCCTGATGAGGGATCTAGAATTTGAATCAGTTGGCGAAAGTCGTAACTAAATGTCACATTATTGTGAACAAAATGTAAGGTTATAATAGGTAATGTCTGTCAAATTTGATGATGAGTAAGTAAAAGTTACTTGGTTAAAAATAACAAACAACAAACGTAAAAAAGGTGTACCTAATAAGGATTGATTGAATCAGATTTTGAAATTGTTGAGTGAAATTATCGTTTTACCACGCGCTAAGAATTACTTGAGAGTGACAATATTGGTTATTTTCTATGATGTTTAGGCGTTTCTTAGCGCATGGTGAAACGTAATTTCTATTTTATCATTCCAAAATATGATTTAGGTATTACCTATCTTTAGGAACTGGAAGGTGAAATCGGACACTAGAGCCTAACGACTTCGACAATTGTGGAACTAAGCAAACGTTACACCCATGCTCAATCCCTTAAGAGATGGGATGGAATCAAAGGATGCAGTCTTGCTAGGATCACCCTGGGAAGCTGGCGCCAAAAACCTACGTTTAACAGAAGGATTTCTGACTGACCACTAACAACTAAGGAAACACCTCCATACTATGAGGCTAGTGGACACACCCCTATGCAGGATGTGTGAACAGGAAGATGAAACTGTCAGGCATGTCTTATGCGAGTGTGCGGAGTTATCATCAATAAGAGAGTGTGTGTCCGGTGAGTCTTGGACTATACCTGCCGATATAAAGGAGATGTCTCCTAGGACAACTCCTCGGGAAGATGTACAATGGGTCACATGTGACTTATACTCACCCTCCCTACTCTACAGATACAGATACCAACTTAAATACATATCGCTCATCTTAGTTTAAAAACAAGGACAAAACTAACAAATGTTGCGCATCAAAAGAAATATGTGAAACAGGCGATTAAGACCTCATGTTTCTTGTAACTTTAAAAAAGGGCTGAATAAAAAAATATTTCCTCCTTTTAATTTTCTCCTATACAAACCGTCTCCTTACAATAACGAACACATAAAAGAAATATTTATCCAATATGGTGCAGTCGATCAGAAGTTATGCGCTTCGGTGATTCATTTTTATTTATATAGATTTCAATATTCCCTCCAATATTGCCGGAAAAAATGATCTATCACGCGACACTTTTTGCGTTTATTATATAATAGGTATAATTAATTATTTTGCAATTATTACGTGCTCAATGTTAGGACTCGAAGAAATTGTGAGAGGTGAATATAATATGTTTGGATTATAAAAAAACAACTCCATGAAATGCTACAGCCAATAGAAATAAAATTTGGTCATTAGTTCAACACGTACATACGTAATAAATAACCTTTTGTCGATGTAAATAAGTAGGACTTTGATAGTAAAAAGATGGTTCGCAGCAGATGATATATTGAGTAAGAATGTAAAAATAAATATTAGGTATATTCTTATATGTCAAATGTGATAAATTGGTCTTTGTTTATTGCATGCGAAAATACGACTACCTATTGCGCTTGTAATAATAATTACACCTATTATCGATTATAAGTTTCAACGTATCCTTTTTAAATTGAACAATGGAGAGAATAGGTATTTCAATAACGTGTATCTACAAACCATTGAATTAATGGTGTCATATGTCTTAATTAAAAAAAAAGATTTATGATTGTAGTCTGCATAACTAAAATTGTAAGTAAATAGCCGTCGGTGCCTATAGCCCGGGAAGTAGTTGTTGCTTCTTGGTAGAACGGTAACTGTTTTTGAAAAATATTTTTCAAAACTTATAAACAGCTAGAACAATAATTATTCTGCGTTATCTAAAAGCTGGGTGTTAAAATAAAAAATTCTTTGAAATGGTCGACTTCCAGAGGGTATGTACCTATGTAGGAATATTGGGGTGATATTGACTGAGACTGTATTGTGCCCCCTCACTTCTACTCTGGTCCTGAGAAAAGTATCAGAGACTAGTACCTCCAGAACTATTTCCCCGAGGAATTTTAAGATATCTGCAGGCTTTAACTAAGGTAAATGTTCCTCTTCTATCCAATAATCTTCTAGGTGCCATACCCTAGGTTTCTGACAAGTATGTGGATGGAAGATTCTTCTTTCAAGTCACAGAATCTACATTTTTCTTCCTCCACTATTTTGAGCTTTTTCAGGTGCAGTTTTATTTTGACTTATGCATTCATTTGATCTCAACAGGTTGTACTTACTCACAAGTCTCTTTGATTGTCTAATCTCTACTAGATCTTTCCAGGCTTGTATAATGTCTTAGATTTGTTTAATATGAGTATAACTTTATGCGAAACTTGTGAATAAAATACAAGAAGCAGAAACCTCGTATTTCTCGGGTTTTGCCCATAACTCTTCTGTCCACCTTATTTTATGTGTCATGTAATTATTAATTTGTATTGTATTGTATTATTTCAGCATCTAAGTACACTCCAAATTTGAAAGTGGGTTCCAGCAAAGCCAATCGTGCGGTAGACGTTATATGCAGTGGGTAGCTCGATACTTTTACACTGTTGCATTGTTTCATTTACTCGCGTTATTTAAAGTTGTATCTAGTGGTAAAGTGAGTAATTTATCAATAAAAAGTATATTTATTCCTAATCTATGTACAACACAAGTCCATTCTCTACGATTTGAATGATTTTGTTTCTGAATTATATGATAAACTCGACCAACCTCAACGCTAACTAACTAACTAACGTTCGTTAACTTGATCGATTATGGTTGCAAAAAAGTGACTGCCACTTTCTTCCGGTGTGTATTACCTATTAAGTGGACCATTAGTTCTAAATAATTGCGTAAATGTGAAGCATTGACGTAGATCGTACTACATAATGTTAAATATTGTTGTTTTTGTTCAAAGCAGTTATTAATGTGCATTATTATAAAACGTAGATTTAAATAGTATCTACACCATATATATGTTACGATGTGTACATTTCCCAAAAAGTTAGGTATATGTGGACTATATATAATGTATATGTACCTTTCCCGGCAAATGTGTACTCTTGCCTTCACGTTTTGGTAAATGTAGGTATACTCTTACCTCTTACCTTAGAATACAGATAAATTAGAAATGTTGTTTCAGTGAAAAAAATATTTATAGTAAATATATTTCTTTCTCTTATTGTTTTTAAGTTTGATTTCGAACAACAAATGTTGATCGCACTGTAATGCACACTGGGTTATTCAAGAAGGGAAGGGAATATAATCATTGGATTAGCCGTTTCCTTCTTGAATCACTTGATATGTGTGTTACAAAGTATTGGATATTATTCAAAAATGGGAAGGGTGAATACATTCATTACTTTGTAACGCGTATATCAAGTTAATCGAGAAGGGGAAGGGTAATTCCAATGATTATATTCCCTTCCCCTTATTGAATAACTCAATGGCATTACAAAGTATTGATATCTTAAGGGGAGGGGTGAATCCAATGATTATATTCCCTTACCCTTCTTAAGTATATTATTGTTTCTTCTGTATGTTCCTTGTGGTATATTATTCATTATATTTCTAGTAGACTATCATATCGTTGGAATGTCATAAAATGAAATATTTTATTTCACATTTTGCCAGAGATATGATCTACTATGAATGGACCTTAATAAAAATTTGATAACAAAATTTTGCAGTCTTAAACTTTAAAATATTTTTTGATTGTCTAGTTGTCAAATTTTTTTCTGTTGTGTCAGTTAGGGATAAAAATTAATCTCTACTTATTTTTTCTTGACAACGTTGAAATAAAGAATTTAAAAATATTGTGGTTTAATTTCCCAAGAAATTAAAAAAAGAATATATTATTGTTCATTACAAAGTATTGGTATATCTTTTAAGGGGAAGGGAGAGTGTGATGATTATATTTCCTTCCCCTTTCTCTCACATTTACCAAAACGACATGGTCATTGTGAATTCAATGTACATTTGAAATTGTAAATGTTAGTTGAATGCACATTACCCAAATGAGGAGGCTAATGCATGCACATTTATCGGAAAATGTGTACATTTGACGCAATATCTACTTTTACCGTAAAATATACAAGGTATCAATTTGAAAACGAGCTGCCGCATTTAACATTGCCTAAACTAAGGACAGTATTTTAAAATTTGGTAAAACACGTCAATTTATATATCAAGGGAGACAACTGTTGAGGCGTTTGTTGTTGTATTACTTCCAACCCACTGACTCCCAGGGCTCCTACCCCTAAAACTTTAAATGACATCCCCTATTTCAGTTTTTTTTTTAAATTGAAGTACCTCTGGAATGCATTTCAAATTTGGGAAAATGCAAATAAAATTTCGAATTATTATTTATTTAAATCTTGCCCAACCATATTAAAATCCCATGAAATTTACTTCTGATTCGAATAAAACAATTGATAATAGTTTTTCTTACATCGTATATTATGTAAAAAGCATCACCCTATTTTAACTATTCGTTTATCAACAATTCGAGATCGAATTCAATGTTAAGTGCCCAATTAATCATCGATATTAATTATTACACAATTGCTTCGCCTCCATGCAGGATGTTATGTAAAAAAGTACAAGTATATACCATCCATTTTAATTTCTTAGACAAACATGTAAATTGGC
>CAJUYI010000202.1:23420-50795 GCA_910591695.1 Galerucella pusilla | reverse complement strand
CAGATAAAGTAAAGGAAGGTAAACTGTCTGTTTACTTCCGGAAATCAAAATGATAATTGATGGCTTTACTGACGGTTGGCGATAAAGGTTATTTATACTAAATGGATAATTTTTTCCACTACTACTACTATTACTGACGAAGGTCAATAATGGACAAATTCAATTATTTTGAGAATTCAGGGTTCAGGTTCAACAAAAACTTGTGCAACATAATTTTGTATACCCAGGAGTTTGTCTTTAACATATTTGCTGCTTGAAATTACCTATCAAGATAAAATTATTTGAATAAAAATGCCATTAGTTTAAAATTCGCGCTCACCAAAAATGACTGATGACATAACGAGTACGTTCATAATTTATCGAAAACTGACAGTGTACTTGTCAGTCAGACGACGAAGCAAACGCTTCTCGTGGTGCGTTTGTGAATTATTTTTAATGTTTGTCTCAAATTTGGCTAGCAGTGGAGAAAATTGTATATACACCATGGTGGTGACGACATTTATAATCCTCGCACCTTATTCCGCTCGGGACAGAGCCACTCGCAAAATAATTTTGGTGCTCAATAACAATAGTCACCAGCGTATAATATACTATATTTTATTCTATTTATTTATTGTTACCAAAACCGTCTTTTTTATATTATCACACACTCTCCATGCTGTAAACATTGTTTTCTTCGGGACAAGTCCGCGTGATATCACGACCTGATAAATCTGATGATAAACAAGCATTATTTGCTCAACACGTGGTTCTTATAGTTACTATAGTGTTTGAGATAATGTAATTTTGATTTGGTACCTTCTTCGACATTTTTAAAAGCTATATCTGACTGTTTATAATAAAAAGGATCATTGAGTCAATACAAAACAACCAAATTACAAATCTAGAATCTATCCAAATATTGTTTATCATCCGTGCGACTGTCATTAGTGTCAACTTGTCAGTTGGTGGAAATTCCCTCTAAGCAATAAGATTATTATTTTCATTATTATCATTCTTTTGTGTTCTGGGACCCATTCAAGTGTAACCCTATAGTGTTTTGTCAGCTTTTTTCTTGTCCGTTCCAGATCAGTCCTAGATTTGTCTTGAAGACTCAGTACTGCCTGACTGTTGTAAAACATATAATAAGGATCTTCAATTTGCACACACGTGTTGATTTCCAACTGGAATACAATTGAAATCTTCCTCAAAGATGCATAAACGTCACAACTGGGTATGACACTAGCATGGACTCTACCATCTATTCAATATTTTGTTCTGAGATGAGTTTCTTATTCTTCACTTATCTATACTTCCTTTTGTTTTACCGTATCTTATTATCCATTTCTTGTTTAATTATAGTAATTACTATTTAAAATAGTATAGCTTTATTTTTATTATCTACCTCACGTAACTTTGGCATAAACTTCATTTCAGTTTATTTCTTTAATGCTTCCATTTACGCAATGCTCATGCTAATCGTCTTTAAATACCAATCTTGTATATGAAATATCTGCTTAATAATTGATGAGTATATTCATGAGATGAAAAATAATATTACGTGATTTTCTATTATACAATTTTATTTCAATCATTTTCACGGCAATGGCTCTTTCAACATTAAATATAATGTTTCACTGGATCTAATTAGCTGAATGAGTAAGCATTGTGTTAATAGTTATAAATTATTCCTTAAATATACTCAAGTAGATATTTATGTCTTTAATTACCGCAAATATTTATAGGATAGGTTTGTATCGTGAGTGATATGAAGGTTTTTATAGTCATTTTTCGTCGTTGATTTAAACATTTATTACAAATTGATAGTTTTCGTTAAATCAACAATATAAGTATTGAGTAATTATCCAAATTACATACATACAAGGTGGGGAAGACATATAAATATACTATAATCTATTATTATTATGTTTAATTTATAAATTAATAATCCAGAGTAAGTATTAAGTAATGGTGTTCAATTGCAGCTAAAAAAGGGACTCCTACGTTGAAATGCAGATTTCAGTAAAACTAATGCACTGAAAGAAGCCTATGGTTTACGGAGACACCATTATCTATACTTGCAGATGTTTCCTAAACCAAAAAAGTATGAAAGAAAGTCATTATCATCAAGTCGTTCAATCAATGCGAGTCATGAAATAATTTTGTCCAATTTTCTGACGTGGATAAGTCTTACCCGATAAAGCTACTTAGTTAGCGAAGTGCATCACAAGTTTGAGTTGAACAATTGGTCAAGTATAGTTAAAATTTAAACAAATTAAATTGATTTATTTCATCGAATCACGAACAATTTTAAAAAGCTATTGTTAATGTTAATAAATTAAATTACCGGAAGACTAGATTAGATAATTAATTTAACGAACAAAATAATAATGTCAAAAGCAATGAAACGAAAACGTTTTGGTTTGGTTCGATCGCAGCGTATTCACGACATATGATGTAAATTCTTGAAGCGGCTTTCAACTACTTCCTGCAATTACTCAGCAACATTCTCCGGAAGTTTGAAATTTGTGAATAGTTGTAATTGAAGTACGTTTTTTCAAATAAACCCTCAGAAATGAACATATAAAAACCCCAATAATATGTCAATAAATACATATTTACAAAAAAGGTGATTTTTATTGAACCCTCAAGAGAATAATTATACAAATATTAGTAAATAGTAGATGTCGCTGCGGCTTGAAGCTAGTTCAGACAACTCACATAATTAGGTACGTTCCACTTATGTGAAATACCTGGGTATTTATATGGACCATCAAGGAAATTTTGGGAAGCACGTCAAGCGATCAAAAAATAGATGATAAAGTAGCCAAGCTATCAAGGCTAATGCCGAACTTCGGTGAACCCAGCAGCGTGAAAAAGGCAATTGTTATACGGGGTGGCCCCATCCATACCAATGTATGCAGCCCAGATCTGGGGAGGCTGCACCAGAATTGCAAGATACCGGAATCTCTCGATAAGAAGCCAACGTAGTGCCTTGATAAGAGTGGCCAGTGCATATCGCACAATCTTGGCTGAAGCCCTGACGGTAACTCGAGATAAATCCAGACATTATAAAAACTATGGTTGCGAGCAAAGAAAACTATCAGACATTACACCAATGGATAAGGAACGAAGGAAAAAATAAGGAGGAAGAAGAAAGACAAAACAGATAGTGAGTTCCCTGGTAGAGTGAACCAGCGATGGTAGTACCAGTCTTTAACCAGGTCATGCGGAGGGGTTTTTAGTGGGTATTAGAAATCTTCAATCCCACACTAACCTGTCGAAGACCTCTCAGAGTGTGCAATTCAACTGCGTTATAAAAAATAACCAAAGGAACGGAAGATAGACAATGTCAGTTATCATTTGACTTCATATTATACTTGAGACGAAATTATCAGTTACTCACAGTACCTACTTGTATAATAAAGCAGTATCAAGAATGGTGGAACAAGGCACCAAGCATGAGACAGGCCAAAAGAGTTCATCACATTATCATTGCCAGAAATTCACAGATAATTAATTTCGACAGAAACTTACCTCGGGTATTTCAACATACTCAACTCCATGTTGAGCAGTAGCGTTAGGTTCTATAGTCCACAATTTTAATTTTCCTTTTTTGAATAGACCCCTTGTAGGAACAAGACTCAGATTGAAGGGTTTACCAAAAGCTTTGAGTTTTAAATTCGTCGTACCGTTATCAATTATAACTGTCTTTATTTTGGTTTTGTTGGTCGTGGGGTCTAATTCTTCATCTTCTATAATGTTTTCTTTGTCGTTTGGAAAACCACCTTTAGTGTGTTGAACTGGAACTACTTCGTATTCTGGAACTAAGAGAAAATATGCCTTGATTAGGATGAATTTGAATCCAATGTATCTTTATTTATAATAGTTTTAATTTAAACCGTAAAAGCAGCAAAAAACAGGGTTGTTCAAGAAATAGATGCTATGAAAAATGTAGTTTTCAACCTTTTTCCATTATTTTTATGATTTTAACAATAATTTTAGTTTAAATTTATTACATACAAAGTTTTGGATTCGATGGAATGAAATTTTATTAGTGGAATGAATCGAATAAACCGAGAGGTTTAAAAAGAAGTCGTGTATAAATTGAATTTCTAATTTTAAGTGCATCAGGTCAATTTGCTATTTTTAGCAGCAATTGAGTGAAAGTGTATTTGAATTTTTTCACAAATTCATCGCTTTTTTGGATATCATATTCACATTTCATCTCCATATCTTAAATTACTGAAGAAATACAGTTTTAGCGGGCGATAAACAAAAAATATAAACAATATTCCTTCATAAGTGATGGAAAATAGGATGTAGGATATTGCAAAATTATTTGCTTTAATACTAATCTCTTTATATTACGTTTTTTAGTATTAAGATGAACAGTATTAGGGTATAGTAGCAGTTAACATGAGAAATATGTATGATACTTTTAATAATTAAAAATAATAATTATCGTACACACACTAAAATGCGATTATCTCTAAAACCGTTAAGATTTGGGGATACTAACAGATATACCTTTTATTTTTGTTGTAATGATGTATTTTTTACAAAAGTAGCGCTAATATAAAAGGCAAAAAAGTTTTGCGTACATTTATGCCGCACACGTGGCCTATGATTTCTCATATCCAAAAACACCCAACCTAAAATTTTTGTGCATATACGTCAAAAAGCGTTGAAGTTATTGTGAAAAACGAAAATTAAAATTGAATGTTCAACACCCTGTATCTCTCTAAATATCAATATTTTATTGAGGCTAGTTGATTTAAATCGCATGATGATTGTACTGTACTTCTATGTACAATTACTTAAGGACCACCCTGTATATACTCTAAGCCCATTACTATGTAGAGTTTGTTACCCAACTTATTTACAATTTTTATTGCTTGTTTGCTGTATGTTAGACAATTAATAAATTATTAATTAACATTTTAATTGCACAAGTTCCATTAAACACACATGCCCATTTAATTTTTTTGCCGTTTAAATTCTAAAAAATATACGAGGAACTTATGATAAATAAATCTGTCAACTGCGAATTGGTTTAATGAACAACCTGACCTAGTTTAACATTTCTGAACGTTGAAATAGTTTTTCAAGTGCATTGAAGCTAAACTGTTAATATGATAATGTTAAAAATTATGATGTTATTAATCATGCTTCATTGTAAACTGGATACAACTGGAAATAACTGAATGAAGATAAAATAGTGTGTAGATAAATCAAAACAATTGACGACAAAGATTAATAAATAACGCTAGTGTTGTGAGCTACTGTCAAAACATGAGTTAAGTTGGTAAAGGTATTTGATTTATGTTAATAATTATTATTCTCTGTGTATTCATTATTCTTTTGTTAATTATTTTGGGAAATTAAACCACAGTAAAATATACAGTGCTATTCAAAAGTCCCCCCCCCTCGTAACTTTTGAACGGCTACACTTACATTTAAAATTTGGACGGAGAAAATAAAGTGTTGTAAACTTCTCTACGAATGGTAACAGGTGACGTAATAGTAATAGATGACGTCACAGTGCCACTTTGGCCAATAATTTTAAATAGGACCTTATGACAAGAGATATCTCGTTTGAAAGGCTACATAGCCATATTCATTTTGTTTGGGCTTAAACTAATTTTGACGGATAAATAAAATAAATACCAAAATTATTATTTCACATTTAAATATTGAAGATTTTTCAGTCCGCTTCTGGTTAGTTGTAGAAAAATTGACGTTTTTAATTTAATAGTATTTGTTGCTTTGCAACAAACATTTCGCGATATAAACTGATAAGTTTAATTTTCCAAAATAATTTAAAAAAATAATCAAAAATTATCATTTGTTTCCTTTCGTATTTTCAAAAATTTTACATAAGCTACAGTTCACATTTTATTCAATCAACGGTGATTTAAAATTTAAAAACTGAAGTTGGTGCGGATGAGGATAGTAGAGCTATTGTTATTATTTAGAGAAGTTTCGGACGTCAGTGAAAGTGTCATTTCGCGAAAACGTGAGTGAAAGTTCTAGAAAGAGAAGGGCAAGGGTTACCACCCCCACACTAAATAATTATTTGACTGTGTATTCCCGTAGAGAACATCTGAGTACTCGTGGGATCCATACAACAGCATCTTTTGAATGCTTCCGACGTTTCGGTTTCAATTGAAACAGTTTGTTGAAGTACACGCAGTGCCGGATTTATATTTTTTATTTCCGCCGCCCCATGTTCATACCTTTCTAAAATAATAATTTTCCATTTGTAGTAAAGGGGCCTCCTTTACTACAAATGGAAAATTATTATTTAAATAAACGAATGAATTAGTCATTAAAAAAGAGAGCGTAAAAAAGAAACAAGATATATCTACAATTTTTACGGGCCTTTTTAATAGCAAAATCATCTATAATACCATCATAGTTTAGTTTATGGTATTCATCATCTCTGCTTGTATGTAGAGAAGTTTCTTTCTATAGGGATTTATTGAAAGTATAAAAACCCTGAGAAAACCAGTGGACGTGTTTGACTTTTATCCTCTGAAATCTGCCGCCCCTAGGCCGTGGCCTATACGGCCTATTTATAAATCTAGGACTGACGAGGTTAACTACGTTCACGACGACTTTGGAGAAGATTTCCATTCATATGAATGCTTAAAAGATAGCTTAATGGAGCCACGATTAGATTGACTAGTACAAAAGACGCTTGTAGCAATCACACTTTAACACAGGCACACAAACTTGTTGAATTAATTCATTCGACAAACAAGTATAACACAGAAATATATCCGAAACGGTATCCTTTAATATGATCCACCGACTTATCAAATATCTCTCGTATATATGTATTAGTAAATTATGTTGTGTTGGTGATTAGTATGTAACGTCAGTGGAAAGCCTTGTTATAAAAAAATATCATCATTGTTGTTATGTAATGCGATTCACTTAACACCGGCGGCGGTATACCTTGACATTGACATTTGCCTCTAAGTGCTATATTAACATCATTGACCACATCTACAACTTTTACCTGATCTTCTTCAAACGTAGTGCCTTAGGGTGACATACTTATGTAATATAGTTTTATTATCATATTACGTGTAGGTATATAATATATGAATGTGTGCTTGTGTGTGTTTAATCTTTGAATTTTAATTAATTGGTATAATAATTATAATGATGCAGTCCACAGATGTTTGGCTTGTTAAAATTTAAACTTGAAAAATGCAAATTGAAATTTGATTAGTGTTACATTACGTATTTGATATGTGTGCTTGCTATATTTGGATAATTATCTGAGAACTTTTGATTGAGAAACATTTTTAAATTGGTTTAGTTTGAGCAATATAATATGAAAGGTGTTTTTGTTCGAACAGTTTGATAATTCAGTTATATTTTGAATTTACCGCGCAGTAACTTTAACGGCAGCAGCCGTGTGACATGGATCAACTACAGCATACTAATTAACAAAAAAGAAGCAAGGGGAACGTACACCAAATGAGACTAAGGTGCATCTGTCGGCAAATAGAATTATGGGAAGGTGTCCTCAACATTGATTACCATGACACTGTTCTTTAACACAACTCTTACGATATTCATGTCTCCTGATCTAGCGTTTAGGCTGCTTAGCCTTGCCTCTTCCTAAGCTTCCTTCTTCCATGGCTGCTCATGCTCATCGTGTCTTTCAGTCTGGATCATTAGCCTTGCCTCTTCCTGAGCTACAAGAAGTTCTAATATTACTTCCGTTGCTGCTATAGGAATATTTATCATGCATGTTTTCGTACCTGGCTCAATCTTATAATCTGGTCACTATAGTCTGGTCTCCATTTTCCTTATTACTTTCGTAATAAGGTAAATCAGGTAAATTTTATTAGAACTCATATTCAGTCCCTCCCATCTTATCCATGTCCGAGATGTCTGAACTACCCTGATAGCAGCATGAGCTTAATTACCTCATTACAAAATTACATCTGGACCATTTTCTTGAAAATATTATTTATAACTTTAATGATGAACAAGGAGAATGATTCCAATTTTTCCACAGAAAACAAAATTTAGTGTCATTTTTATGAATCTGTATCTGTAAAGTAGGGAGGGTGAGTGTAGGCTCACAGCACTTAGGCCACATGTGACCCATTGTACATCCTCCCGAGGAGTTGTCTTCCTAGGTCATCGTCCCACCTGTCCTTCCCAGGAAGGTGGACAGGTCACTAGGAGACATATCCTTTATATCGGCAGGTGTATGCCAAGACTTACCGAACACACGCGTCTTATTGACGATAACTCCGGACATTTGCATAAGAGGTGTGGCCACTAGCCCCATATTATGGAGGTGTTTCCTGAGTTGACAGTTTCCAGTCAGAAATCCTACTGTTAAACGTAGGTTTTTCCTGGTCATCACCAAATATTCCCAGGATCGCCCAGGGTGATCCTGGCAAAACTGCATCCTTTGATTCCATCCCATCTCTTAAGGGATTGAGCATGTGTGTAACGTTTGGCTAGTTCCGCATTTTTATGTATATAAAGTGACAGCTTTAAATGCCTAATGGCCGTATGCACAATTGACACTTTACACTTCACAGGCATGTAACTATAATACTTCTTTCAGGTTTAACTAAACTTATGTTGGGACTCTGAGAATTTACCTATAAGCTACAGAATCTGTAAGATAGAGGATCTTTACATTGAACCTTTACAGATTTGTAAAATTTGTTATTCTGGAACCAAATCTGTCATAGTTACAGATCTTTACCTCATAGGTTTCAACTTCACTTCTGTTTAACTTCTAACCTCAAAACCATTGAAAGTATTTAACAGCTGTGTGTGTACCGACCTGGTAAACCTTAATATTAATTGATATGTTTACAATTTGTAATGAAAGAAAGACGTGAGTAAACTATATATATATAATCTTGAGCCCTTTTACCCTCAGGGTGTCGGGTTATCATTTTATTGTTGCTTCATGAACTTTTTCCATTCTTTTCTGTCTCTAGTCAGTGTCTTTGCTTCATTCCATTGCTTATTTCTTTCTTGTAGAATCTTTCCTATCATGTCGTTCCAGGTTTTTTCAGGTCTTCCTCTTCTTCTCTTGTTTTGTGTTTTCGCTTCATAAATTTGTTTCACAGGTCTATTGCTTGGCATTCTCTGTATGTGTCCCCACCATCCTAATTGTTTTTGTTCTATAAATGAAATAATGTCTTCTATGTCTAGTTCTTCTCTTATTCGTGTATTTCTTATTTTGTCTCTCCTTGTCACTCTTATAACTCTCCTCAGGTATTTCATTTCTGTTGCTTGTATTCTACTTTTGATTTTTTTTGTTAATATCCAGGATTCACATCCATATGTTAATACTGGTCTATATATTGTTTTGAATATTTTTAGTTTTGCTTGTCTTGAAATTTCAAGACGTGAGTAAACTAATGGAATAATATATTTAACATGTTATTCATTTATTTAAATATACACGTATTTTGTAGAACACAGAGTATAAAAAGGAAAGGAACCAAAAATACGTCTCCAGAGCAATTTTAGATTCCAATTATTCAATAAATAAGTGGGAAGAGCTAGTGGCTCAATTAAAGGCGCAATTATTTAAATGCATTGTAAAAAGACTGTGAATTAATTATTATTACTTTCACTACAAAAGAAATTCCTAAGTTATTCTCCATAACATGAAGTCTTAAATGATGAATTAAGAATTGAACACTATTTTTGTCCAAGCGAAACATTTGTCTAAAATGCCTGTCTGTCATATCAAACGGATTTAATTGATCTCTTAAATGTCTTTGTTAGATTCTCATATGATTCCTGGAAATATGGAAAGTGTATTTTATAATAATACCTTAAAAAATATGTACAAACCGATTCCCATCCTCTTCCAACAAAATACCGGCGAAAATATTTAATTGTTCGCTCATATTATGGTCAATGATGTTCACTTAAAAACTTAATAATCACTTTGAAAATCACGAAAAAACTCAAAACTCTACAACTTTTGTACTAATAATACACGAAAAATGATAATAATAATAATACTACGCTCTGTGCCACACCCTGTACTGCTTACAGTGACATATGTCCAGCCCGTAAATATTTACGAATCTGTAAGTAGCAGGTAAGTTTAGAATCGCATTTCCTGTAACTCTTACAGATTTCGGCTCATAGACATTACAGATGCTCTCAGAATTCCACCATTAGTTCGTTGTATGCAAAGCCAACATTAAAGGCGTTCAACTATTTAAACCAGTTCAGTTAAACGTCACGTTTATGTCGATCGGGAAAAATATATTATGCTTAGAACTAACTGAAAAAAAGGTAAGGAGGTTTTTTGTGAATCTTCAGATTATACAATCAACTGCACTTACATGAACGTTTGGATGATTATAACACTTCTATCGATAATTGTTAAAGTTGAAACGCAGATGTGAATGTAAAAAATTAAAATGTCAGTTTATGTAATCGAATTTTTCGCATTGAGGGTATTATGAGCTGCAGCTAAAAGAATTCTGTTTTATGTAATGGGATAATGCTGCAATATATAAAATACGTGCAATTTCAATTTAATCTACTACGTTAGAATACTTTCCATGATGTTTAATATAATGGATAATCAAAATAATATTCTTCCGTTCATATTTTGACTTTCAATCATCGACTACTAAGCAAGAAGTTTTAGCAGATCTCAAAACAGAAATAACACGGAACTAAAAACACGGACTAAAAAGGTAGCAAACGTAGTTAAGTCTAGTATACAATGTGGCTCGAAATAAAGGAGTATAGTTTTAAATTCATTTTTACTGAGGCAACCTGGTATACGGATAGCTCTAAAAGAGAAGTAGGAGTAAGACTAACAAATAATTCCAATAAGCATATCTAAGGATGTCACAACTTTCCAAGCAGAAGTGACTCCGATTCACAAGTGCGTTAAAGAAATTGAAGGGCAGGGAAGGGCATTCCGATTAGTTGCCATCTTCGCCAATAGCCAAGCGGCACTGAAAGCACTTGATTCTAAGCTGGCATGGTATTGTTTAGGTGCCTTAAATGCACTTGGAGACCATTGCAAGGTCATGGTAGCCAGGTTACCAGGGCACGAGGGTCATAAGGGCAACGAATTGGCGAATGAAACGGCCAGACAAGGCTAATCAATGTCATTCATTCATACTGTATAAAGTTTCTGTCATAAATTTTACCACAACACTTCCATCATGTCATAGACTAAATGGTATTCTAAAAATAGAACAAGGTAAGTCTAAAATAATCGAGTTATATTAAAAAAAACACACAGGCGCATAAATACACAAAATATAGATCAAATGTAACTCGCATACATATAATCTTTCAACGAAAGTATCTTCCGACCTTAAGTAAATGCAGATTATCTAAAATCGAGAGCATGGCAGTTATGCGTATCGCTTCCAATACTATATTCTTTGTAAAAGCCAATGTCATTGAAGGTATTGAATATTAAAGTGGTTAAAAGTCGTACAATATTAAAATTGTACAAGTACCAACGTTTCTTGTCTTCTTTAAATTCTATGGTATAAAATTCAAGCACCATACTTATCGTAATTTTATTTCATCATTCACTGAGATTCTTTCTATTGTATTGGCTTCACTTTTTTGCGTGTGGTTAACATTTAATTTACATTTTTTTAACAATTTTCTCAGTGTAACTTGATCCGTTATCTGTCAACGTCAGTTTGAAGGTCACGAAATTTTGCCCCCAAAAGATCAAAGGATTTACGCCGGCTTTCGCTTCTTGTTTGACTGGTGTATTCTGTGGTTCAACTGTATTTTCAATTTTCCGATCCAGAAATGGAAATCAACAACGAAAGTGACGAGGAAATAATTATTCCATATGAAATCAGGGAAGCTGCTTACTGTTATAATTGTACAATTTTGTTGATGTACATAAGTAATATTTATAGTATCTATCCCTATTATTTTTTATTATTTTATCTACAACGGCTGCAGAAAAAATATTGTACGTAACGCTACCCCGAAAGTGATTTTACAGAATTCGCCCTGGAAACTCCCTACTCATCCCGTAAAATATCACTTTCGGGACTTGTTACGTAAAAAACTATTGTTACAATTTTCCTTTAAGGGTCAATTTTTGTTCATTGAACTTGTCTATATTCTAAGCAAAAATTAACCCTCTCTTTTAGGGTAGAAATCGAAAAATATCGATTCTGAAAAAAATTGGGAACCTAAATTGTAGGGAATTCAATTCTCAGCATCCTTGAATTCAAGTTGGCGGTGAAGCAACGGATCGAGTACTACGCAAAACAAAATTTTGTCTACCAGTGACAATGAATTCCGATGGAAAACTGCTGACTACTTAAATTTTTTTTTCTGGTCAAATCCTAATCCAATTTCTCCATAAAAACTTCAATATATTTCTTAGTAATGAGTCAAGAATAAAAGAAGACTTGACGACAGTATACAGAGGGAGACTTTTGACTGCTGTCGACTGAAATAATAGTAGATATTAATAGTACTGTAATGTTTTTCTTATTTATTTGAACTGAGAAGAAATTTTATTTTCGACTTCAGCGGCAATGTCCTTTTTCATTGACAAAATATCGGCGGAAATATCGTTTTTTATATCAGAAAAATCATTCTTCATGGTAGAAATCTTCTCGTCCATATTAGCAAAAATATCGTCCTTCATAGCAGAAATTGACGAGATTATGGTGGAGGACTCGTCATTGAATAAGAATGTTTCTGGATCCAAGTCTTCACTTTCCAGTGCTATTTTCAGTCTTTCGACTAATTCACTCTTCCTCCCGGACGTTTCCAACTCGCGATTTTCTAATTCTGCTTTTAGTTCCGTCACTTTCAGGTCACATAGTCTCTTAGCCATTTTTGAGTAATTATTTATTTATATTATCCCACTTCTGACACCAATGTAATGTTTTTCTTATTTATTTGAACTGTTTTTACCGTGGGATAAAAATTATACGCTTACTATGGCTAATTACTATTGATTTATTGAAGAAACACTTACACACTATAATAAACTTAATTAATATACACACTACTTAATGTCTAATAATTTATTTACAGTCGGTATAATAATTGTCCTTATTTATCTTCAACACTATTTATATTCACTATCTGTTCACTCACTGTATACTGAAACTGTTTACCGGTTCACTGTATACTGAACAACTCCCCGAATTACTCAAAAACCCGCGTATATATAGTCCTTCGTAACTCCAGTGCCTTCTTGAATATACCACCTCTGCGTATACTTTATAATTCGAGAACATTCGTGAATAAACCGTTGTATGGTACGCTTCGAGAACAGTCTAAATATTACCTGCGAAAGAACCTTTCTAGAAAGGTCGCATTCACAGTTTGCGACAGGACCGGCTTCTGAATCAGTGAGTTCGTAACAGTACTGTAGAAATCGACCGAAAGAATCCTATAGTGTGCAAAGTCCCAGTAATGTACCTAAAACACTTTCTTCAACACTCCACGTTTCACAACGTCTAATTGTGCTCGACAAACCTCAGCAGCATAAAATAAATAGGTTACGTCCACAATTTGTAGGGATATATTATGAGTTAGATGTTTCGAGTTCTTTTGAACAATTTCCAGTATTTACGTTTTTCTGTATTTTTAAAGCATTACATTTATGTTTTTTTGCGATATAAGTCTCCATTTTGCTTTATTGGTTATCGGCTGGAATATTTGGACCGGCACATATAGATGAAGAAGTCAAGGATGAGTCAGAAAAATTTTCTATTCACTTTATCTAAACAACTAAACGATATGCTTGAAGATATTTATATAATTTTGAATCACGTAATATGAATTTGCATCTAAACTGCTCGTAAACATAATAAACAATGCAATTTAAATCACCTATATATAAATATTATCTTAAATATGTTCACTTTCATATTTTGCCCGCCTGCGTTTTTTTTTCACAGTACTAGAACAAAAATGGTTTCATTGTCCTCCCACATAATATACGTTATGTAAGAATTAATAATTTTCAATGTGTTAATGACACAAGTAATTTGTTGAATATAAAAGGGTGTCCACATATGTCTTTTTTTTTTCAACTATTGTATATATTTATACATAAACACGACTTTCTCAATCTAAAAGCAAATTAATTGCTAAATGTGTTTATATATTTAATTACCACGACTATGAAAATGATATGTCAGGGATTGAACAAAAAATAATACTTCTTTAAGTTAAGCTAGGTTTTGCAACAAATAATAGTCCCAAGGACGAAAAACTGTCTATTCAGCAAATTGATAGTCGAGGCGTAGCCGACAATAGACATTTATTCTCCGAGTTGCATATTGCATTTTTTCGTCGATCATTATAGTCCAAGATCCCAGAGCGATAAGACATAGCTTATTTTCAAATAGATGAAATGTTAGGTTCTCAGGTAGCATCTCGTGTTCTTTGAATACCTGTGTGTTTGTGGAGCTAGCCTAAGTGCACCTAGGCAGGTATCAGGTGAGAAAGGCAACTAAAAATAGGAGTTATAATAATAATAATAATAATTTATTCACTTCAATAGTATACAATAAAATAGTAGTAGAATACAATTGTAAGTATTAAAAATAATAGAAGCAACACTACCTTACAAAGTGAACAAACAATACCCGAAGGGGTTCCGATAGGTGCAAATACACCTGTTTCGGCAGAACAAAGAGATACTAGTAAAATAAAATAAAATAATGATAATAAAACTTATAAACATTAAACTACCTATACTAAGTTAGTAATTATAAAATATGTACACGAGATATAAAAGAAAAGTTACCAAACTAAGTAAATGTGATTTAAAATATTATGACAACATATTCGTTCAGGCCTCGATAATAAAGTCACAGAAATTTCTTGATTGTTCCAAAAGAAACAATTTTACCTTCTTTTTGAAAATTTGTATACTACATATAGATTTCATACTTTCCGGAATATAATTGTATATTTCAGGTGACAAAAATACAAAAGATCTTTGACAGAGAGACTTCGTCATTCTCGGAGCATTATACTGGTGTTTTTGCCTAGTTTCATATCTAGTTACTTCACTTAAATTAATTTGTATGTCTGATTCTTATATGTTTTGTAGAATAATATTCTAGAGTAGTACCATAAGTGTCAGACACTTTCCATGGACCAAAACTTTTGTCAGACACTTTAAAGCTCCACGAAAAATAAACAAACTTCATATATTTTCACATGTCTGACTTTCAAATATGTTATCAAGGCAACTATTACAGAGCTATATTTCGTTAGTCAGACCAATTGTAATGACCGAACATCCCCTAAACATAAAAATTATCAGCCGGCAATATGAGTGCGAGAGCACTATGAATGCGTTTCAGAGCGAGTGAAACTTCTATAGTAACTCGGTTCCCCTTCTTTTATATAATATTAACTCACAATTAGTTGAGCAAAGCAAGACCAAGACCAAGACTCGAACAGTCTCCGTCTTGGTCTTGGTCTTGCTTATTCAGTCTTGGTCTTGGTCTTGCTCAAATCTGTCTGGTCTCGGTCTTGGTCTTGCTGTATTTTGTTTGGTCTTGGTTTTAGTCTTGGTCTTGCCATCATTTCTTAACGAACATCTTTCAAAACATTTTGTAAACAATTTATTTTTATGCAACAAACATTTTTAAACCTAAATTTACTATCTTTGAATTAAAAAAAGTGTGTGTGTGAAAAAGATTCCAATTTTTGGTTGAGTCCTGCGTATTTAGTCTTGGTCTTGCATAGTCGGTCTTGGTATTAGTCTTGTTCTTGTTCATTCTGTCTCGGTCTTGGTCTTGCTTTTTCGCAAGACCAAGACCAAGACAGAAAGACCAAGACCAATTTTGCTCATCACTACTCACAATGTCTCAGTCTAATGTGTTTGTGCCCTTCATGCACAACGTATAGTATTCAGTATAGTTCAGATCTGTTGGAGCACATATAACTTAGTAATAGTTGCCTTGATAACATATTTGAAAGTCAGACATGTGAAAATAACTAAAGTTTATTTATATTTTTGTGGAGCTTTAAAGCGTCTGACAAAAGTTTTGGTCCAAGGAAAGTGTCTGACACTTATGGTACTACTCTAGAATATTATTAACATATATAAAAATTAGACGTACAAATTTAAGTAAAGTAACTCTTATTTTTAGTTACCTTTCTCACCTGATACCTGCCCAAGTGCTAGCTCCACAAACACACAGGTATTCAAAGCACACGAGATGCTACTGAGAACCTAACATTTCATCTATTTGAAAATAATTCATGTCTTATAACTCTGGGATCTCACTCTATTACAAAAAATGATTAATTTCCGAATTAAAAATCAACTGTATTTGGAGACAAGTTTTTTTAGGAATTGGCATGTTCTTCATTCGGCTGCATTCTACCCTAACCGGAAATCTTGCCATACCCACTAGTGTTCCAACCAGTGGTAGGGTTGGCAAATTATTATATACCTAACAATAAACCTTTGTAAAATAGAGAATTTTATGTTGAGCTGGTTCTTGTAGTTGGATATACAATGTTACTAGATGTTCTAGTATTGTAAGTATGTATATCACTAAAAAAACTAATTTTGGTAACACATTTTTAATTATTTAAAAAATAAAAATTACGATTTGTAAAACCATTCGCTGATTAACACTCATAAATCATTGACGGTCAAACATACAGTGTGGAAACCACTTATGGAATAAAATTCTTTATGTCATTATTTTAGAAAATTATAAAAAATGCCGAGACATGTCAACTTTTGATTTGAGTTGTGCGTTATGTAAACATAAATTTAAATGTACAGGGTGATTCACGCAAGTATGCATATTTTTGAAATCCTCTCAATTAACCGATTCCAACAAACTAAATAATGTATGGTCAATTATGAATTATACAGGAAGAAATTTTAAAATTAATAATTTATTACACTTGAAATATTGGTACTTTTTTAAATTAGCTAAATAGGGATTTATCAAAAATCTAAACTAACTAATTATTAAACGTATTTGTATATTGAACAAAACCTGCTACGCCCATGAATTTTATCATAAATACCTAAAAATTGCCTAAAAACGCCAATAATTAGATAAAATCGGTAAATAATGTGGATTCTTCTATTCTGTCAGTTGTTGATGTGTTGACAGTTTATACTGAAAAAGTAAATTTGTCAAACACTCTTTCCTTGTCGACATAACAACGAAATATTTTTAACTGAGACTCACCGAATTGAGATTTTAATGATGATCGGGTACGGGGATAACTGCAGAAGTCAAGTTGAAGTGGCAAACTTATTTAATCACAGGTATCCCGAATTGCCTATTATTTCACAAAGTACTGTGTCTAAAATTCATGCACAATTCAGAGAACTTGGACATGTCAAAACCATTGAAAAGAAAACCACACTTCGTTTAGGATGATGTGAAAGTGGATATTTTGTTAAGGGTCGAAGAGAATCCAACTTCAAGTACACGTCAAATTGCCCGTGAAATTAATGTTAGTCATACAACTGTTCTAAGATGTCTTCCTAAAGAAAAACTTCATCCCCACAAATTAACTTTTGTGCAGGAGTTAACAGAAGACGATCCAGATCGTAGAATGGATTTCTGCGAAAGTTTGATGAATAAGCTGAACAGAAATGAGATAGCTCTTGATACCATTCTTTTTTCTGACGAATCAACATGCACATTGAATGGAGAGGTAAACCGACAGAACTGTAGATATTGGTCAGCAGAGAATCCTAATTGGATGCGTGAGACACATACTAAGTACCCTCAAAAGGTGAACGTTTGGGCCGGTATCATAGGTGACCATATTATTGGTCATACATCTATAGATGGAAATTTGACAGCTGAAAAATATTTAAATATGCTTAGAAATGAAGTTTTAATTGAAAATCATATTTTTTCAACAGTTAAAATAAAATATGAGCTCACTGGATTAATACAATATTTATTAATTAACTTAGAAATGATAAAGACCTCATTAAATTGATCCCGAAAAAAACTGCCTAAGACTCGTGTAAATGAAGTTAATTATACTCCGATCACGATTGCAATACAGCAAGTGTTAGCACAACCATTCTAATTGTTGTTCTACATAATTATCAATTATACATTCACAGTATGGTATTATATTGCATAACGCAACAGGCAATGGAAAATCTTTCCTAACCTAACCGTTTCAGGTATTTATAATATATGTTATTGTTATTGTTTTACCAGTTAACTAGAAGTTCGAGTGTTAAAAACTTCAGAAGGTTAACTAGAAGTTGATTTGTTTTATTTTACTTGCTAAGTTATAAATAGATCAAGTACAGTTTGAGTTGTACTATACAGTAGACTGTAGATTATTTATTTTTGAAAAAGTCTACTATACAGTATGTGACCTTTTAGAATGAGAAACATTTTTTTAAATACATAATTGGGGATATAATTATTGAGATTGAGCAGGTGAAAAGTTTCAAATATTTGGGAGTGGAAATTCAAGAAAAATATACAGGAGACTGTAGATTATTTATTTTTGAAACAGTCTACTATTGGGCGGAGTAGAATTCGATGAGACCTCTGGCGGAGAAAATTGTAACTAACGGCAACGAGTAAAATAATTCGTTTTGCATTGTTTTTGTATTATATTCATGTCAACGTAATTACCGTGAATTCGTACTTTATTTGTTTAATTTTGTGTCAGTGACAAGTTTAAAACTGTGTTTTTCTATTTAACTCAACTCTCATCATTTCTGAGGTAATATTCTTATATAATCAGAGATATTATTATTACCAAATCAGACCTAAAACTAAACAGTTAATTGAACGTTTGTTGTACTTTTCACTCAATACAAACCTACCTTCCCTGCAACTTTTGTAGATATAATTATATCAAAAATAAAATAATAACACGAAATCAGACCTAAAACTAAACAGTTAATTGAACGCTTGTTGTACTTTTCACAAATATTAACCATACCTCTATTACTCCAAAAATAAAAATATTAGGAGTAAAAATTTATTTTAACAACACAAAATACTAAAGCACAATCAAAGAAAAAGCAAAAGTTTTACAAAACACACACTGAAAATAACTAAAACAGCAAAATAAAACCACTTAAATATCAAAGGGCTTATACGGCAGCTGATTTGTTTTACTCGTTGTCAAGATGAAATTGACATTTCAGAGCGCCATCTATCGAATTCTACTTTTCCCAATAACTGTATGTGTTTCTTTTTAGGATAAGAAACATTTTTTTAAATTCATAATTGGGATATAATTACTGAGATTGAGCAGGTCAAAAGTTTCATATACTTAGGAGTGGAACTTCAAGAAAACTATACAGTAGACTGTAGATTATTTATTTTTGAAACAGTCTACTATACAGTATGTGTCTCTTTAAAATGAAAAACATTTTTTGAAATCATAATTGGGGATATAATTATTGAGATTGAGCAAGTGAAAAGTCTCAAATACTTAGGAGTGGAAATTCAAGAAAACTATACAGTAAACTGTAGATTATTTATTTTTGAAACAATTTACTATATAGTATGTGTCCCTTTAGAATGAAACACATTTTTTTAAATCATAATTGGGGATATAATTATTGAGACTGAGCAGGTGAAAAGTTTTAAATACTTAGGAGTGGAAATTCAAGAAAAATATACAGTAGACTGTAGATTATTTATTTTTAAAACAGTCCACTATACAGTATGTGTCTCTTTAGAATGAAAAACATTTTTTAAAATTATAATTGGGGATATAACTATTGAGATTGAGCAGGTGATAGGTTTCAAATACTTAAAAATTCATAATTGAGGTGAAAAGTTTCAAATACTGGGGAGTGGAATTTCAAGAAAACGGAAAACAGAGAAATCTAGAGTATTTAGTCGAGATAAAATGAACAGATTTCTTCGTGATGCCCCAGAAACGTATCTTTTGCACAGTGGACGAAAAGTAAAATACTTACCTACAAATTGATAGCCGAGGCTAGCAAGCAGGTTATGTACGATTTGTTTCAAGTATAGAGATGATATCGACCATGTAGTATTATTTTTGAGCCTGTGTGCGTCAAGCAGCTTGATTAATTATCATATTGCGGTCGCCTTAAATCTAGTCCGTACTTAAAGCAATAAATTTTATGATAAAAATCATGGGTTTACTTTAATATGACAGTTAACCTTCAACCAATTTGGATTTTCCGCAAGAATCCCCTTAAGACTGAAGAAATAAAGTTGAATTGCTAGGTTATTGTACTGAAACCAATCTAGTTTCTTTAAAATTTACCAAGGTTCATACCTTGACCATCACCCCAATTCCAAATTTAGTGCGAAGACCAGTTTGCCCGAGACTAGCTTATATAATTCTGATATGTTACACTCTAATATATTACAAAATTGTATTATACTCTTAATTTGGAAATGTGGGTAACATTTTAACTTACCAAGGTCATGGTGGTCGACGTGAAATGTATGTTTAATTTCTTCCAAACTCATCTGTTTGTGTATCTGCAACAAAATTAACAATAATTAGTTTTGTGGCTTATTTTTCTAATTTTTCTATCAAGCTGTGTGAGTATTTTTTAATAGACTCATCCATTAGCAGTGGATTAAAAATTATGCCATGCTAATTTTTTTAATAAATATTTGTTTTTGACGGGACAATCAGTATAGCAAATATTATTCAATGAAAAAAATTATCCTAGATCACACCCAAGATATGGAAATTAAAAGAAATATGATTTTGCTATAAATCATTTAATAAAAACTACAGGAAAAACTAAGTGAGAAAGAATGAAGATATCAGGAAAACTTGGTAGAGAAGGGAGAATGGAATTGGTAAGCACATAGGGTGAGGATTCTTCAAGGACTGTACAGACCAGGAACTAAAACCGCAATTATATTTCAAGCGGGAATTCACGCCATAGGAACGTGTGCGCAGTTCAATAATGATAAAAGATGTACCTGAAGCCAAATGGAATAAATTAGATAACGAATAAATGAGGGCGTGTAGGAAATACAATTCTTTAAAACTCCCTATAAAATATATAATTCAAATGTTACTTTCCCGTATTCTGGTGTAACACCAATCCTTTAAACTCTCACTTCTATTTTTCCATATTCCATATTAAATACATTATTTATTTTGTAATTATTTTAAATTATTTTTCATTTCAATTTCCAAATCAAATCTTACAAAATTTCATTGGTTATCATATTTTCTATCATTGCGTTTAAATCATATCCCTTTTCCCAGATAGTTCTGTGTTTGAAAATTGCTTTTAAACCATTGATTAATTTTTTAAATTGACATTAACAATACCTACCATCTTTTTTTACACCCATCAAATTTCAATGGAGCTGAGCTAAATTGGTCTTGGTCTTGCAAAACTAGACTAGCAGGTCCAAGACTAAATGAACAAGAACAACACCAACAGCAAGACTGACTATGCAAGACCAAGATCAAATACGCAAGATTCAACGTACAAAAAGAATAATTGTAAAAATAGTTTTGCTGCTTGATAATTGATTGTAAATTATTATTAATTTATAACTTATAACCATGATGATCTTTCAAATAAAATAAAAATAAGTAACAGTTAAAATCAACAAGAACAAGACTTGAACGAAATAACAAGACCAAGACTGAATAAGCAAGACCACGACCAAGACAGAGCGACTTGAGCAAGATTAAGAGCAAGACCAAGGAGCCACGGAATGCACAAGTAGGAAAAATAAAAAGAATTGAGAAAAGAGCTTGTTTTGGAAGGAAATGTATATGAACTTCAAATTCGACGCGAATATGCTGTGAGACAAGAAGAAAAATAATTTGCGATAATTTTAACTTAACGTGACCAATTACTTTGTTTGACTTTAATCATTAAGGTAATTATTAGATTAGACAATTTTTCGTGCAATATTTAGTCCAAGTTTTGGAACAATATTTGGAATAGATTTGTTGCGTGAAATATTGGCCAACTGTTTTAAGCTATTTTAGACTATTCCAATTTATTGAACAATATTTAGTTCAAGATTCTGCGCAGTGATTTGATTTGATGATAAAATGAATATAACCTTTTCAAAAATTTCGTTATTTATGGAACCGGAAAATTTGAAATATTTATTAATTTGCACGGCTAATCATGTCACTAAGCGAATACTCACTTTAAAACAGTGAGAAGGTGTATTACATTGTACAAATAAGCATGTCTTGAGATTTTCTTCATTAACATTTCTATCTCTCGTTTATTCCAAGACATATTTTTCAACCACTAATACATAACCACAAATTATCAAGATTAATGACATTTTCATCGTGAAACAGAAATTCAAATAATAAATCAAATTGTTAAGAAAATAGAACCTGTTCAATTTTTCTACAATTTGACAGGGTAGACAATTTTTAATTCTAGACTTAACAATTTAAATTGTTCCGAAGCTTGAACTAAATATTGCACAAGAAATTGTCTAATCTAAAATGACCTTTAAATGATTTTTGAATTCATTTTTTTTCTCAATTTATCTTGCAATTTAAAACCATAGAAAACAAACATTTTGTAAAAAGATGCGCAGTATAAACAAATGGGGAAATTGATGACTTTGTCAAGTCGGTCATCATCAGATGGAAAATGGTATTATTAGCCAAGGAAATGTTCTAATTGTTCCGCCAATATACTTCGTTGAATTATTCATTTTTTTCAAGGAAAAACAATAGCAAAAACCATTCACTTGTGTTAATAAAAACAAATAATTAAGATCATTTCCCAAGCATTTCCAATAAACGCAAAGCACACAAAAATATTAAATCAGTCTTATGATCATTAAAAGTATATACCATATTGTACGGAGCGGAAGGAAATCAAACAATACGTAATTACTAGCATTTGCCAACTTGATAATTATTTTTACAAGACTCGACCAACTTTCCAATTATAAAAAAAAGAAATTTAATAGTATAATACTTGAAAAGTATTAGTAGTTTATATACACATAGATTTATCACGCTAGGATTCACTGTAGCATCTTTTTGAATTGTCGGTCAAGCGCTTCTTCCTTCCTGATGTCTATATTTTAGACAACTGAGGAAGTTATTGTGATTCTCATCATTACCAAACCTTTAAAAAGTCCGCCTTCTTTCCAGTAGTTCTACTGCATACACCAGACAGTTCAAATATTTTAGAGAGTTTTCAAAGCCGCTTAAAAAACACTCCGATTAACGCTATTTGACAATTTTGACATACGGTATGTCACTTACACGTACACCACCGGTATCTTACGGACGGTAGACATAGCGGTTGCGGTTGCATTAACGAAACGGTCACGGAAAGAAAAATCTAACCTCGATTCAATGAGTGATGTCTGTATTCTGTATGTTGTCTCTGGTATCTGTGTTTTTCACTAAAATTTCAACGATCAAATAATATTGTAACAAACAAAAATTTGTGTTACCGTTACCGTTGGGACGCAGGAGGTTCGAAAACTATATATTTATCTGTCAAAATAGTCGTGCGTTTAGAATTATGTTAACCGCTACCGGCTCAGTATATGTACATTTCCAAAACTCTCTATTGTATTTAAAATAACGTTGAGATCCTAACATTGATCAAATTCTCTGATTCCCGCACCCAAAGTTTTTTTATTTTTTATATTAACATCCACAATGTCGTATTATTTAGAAGTGATAATCATCCACTCCGAATTATATTCACAAAATAGTAAATCATTGTGTAGTATGCAAAATGTATAAGTGCTTACAAATAAATAGTTTCACATAGTCCTGAACGGTTCTACAGTTCTGAAATCATTAGTGTCGTATAATTTGATAATATATAACAGTGTGGCTAGAGGTTCGTCAGCGGAATAATGAATTTTAAATTAGAATTACGCTTTGTAACGGAAGTTTATATTACATACCTAGAAATCCGTTGAAAATGTCATAATTTACACAAGCGTAGCTGCGTTATTCCCTGGGTTAAGTTTTATGTGAGTGGGATCTTCTCGCCACCTCCACTGAGACCCCCGAATATATTATACCTCACCCTACCCAAAGCTGAGCATGAGCATAATATGTGCTCCTCAGTTTCGTCCTCAAAATTACAGAACCGACAGTCCAAGGTCTGAACCAGTCTCATCTTCTTAGGTGGTAATTCAGTCGACAATGTCCTGTAAGCAGTTCCGACAAAATGCGTAGGTTTGTTCTACTCCATTCCAGGATCTGATTATTTTTTGTACTTGAAGGGTACTATATGAACGCCTTCGAGTGAGAGCTCCGGTATGTCTGCCCAGTACGTATAGGTTTTCCTCTCCGCCCAGGTAGCTATGGCTGATCTAGCAGTGCTTTCCGCAATGCCAAAAAATGGTTTAGGTCCGATAAATAGAGTCTCTGATCCCTTTTTTGCCTGAGTGTCGCCCTTCTCATTGCCCTCCACTCCTCGATTCCCCGGTCTAAATGATTTCCTTGCCCAGTATTTCAAGGGATTCTAGACAGTTACATACCATCTGACAGGATGTGTATGTACTTTTTTACAACAGGTTGATACATCAGCTGTCTTGCAACCAGTGTTCAATGGCGTATACTAAAACATGAAAGATGGTTGCGTACCTGCCCAGGTTGGCTGTGATTTCAACTGTGGGTTTCCTGCTGAGGACCGCCACTCCCACCCCGTTTCCGGCTTTGTATCTGTCAGTGTCAATCACGTAGTCCGTTTCTAGGAAGGAAATTTCTTCGGTATCCCATTGGTCTCTCGTGGGTATGAGGACCTTAAAGGGATTGTCCACGTGAAGTTTTGTGACAGAAAGATCCGAGGGCATCCCCAGAATGTGGATATTTTGTATTTCCCTCATCCAACCCGAGTGATCCATCAGAGTATCTCCATTTATTTGCCTCTCCACTGATAGCATTCTATGAGCCGCTCTCCTGGCTTTGTTCTCCAAATGAATGCGAGGAGGAGTTAGTTGCAGAAGGGCTTCCATAGCCGCTGTTGGTGTGGATAACATTGTTCCGGTAATGACCAGGCAAGCTGTGCGCTGCAAGCCTTGCAGCTTTGCTCTCGCTGTCTGAGTTATTCACAAATAAAATATGCCTTTACGCCAACCAAGTTTATTTTTGTAAGAATTCCGTCCGCAATTTGGTTTGGTATTATTTTGAAGGGTGAATTCAATGATTATATTCCCTTCCCCTTCTTCAAATACACAATGTAAAGATGAATGTTTTTTAAATTCCATATATTTTCTTGGGTTTGTGAGTCACACTGAATAAGGTTACATCAAGTTCTGTATGGTATTGTTGCATTGTTGGTGTTAATTTAAGTACATATTTGGGTTCCTCGAGATGCAAATCAATTATAGCAATGGAAAAAGTATCATTCGAAATGACAAATCGTCTTTAAAATGCCAGTAATACTGTGAATCATTTTAACGACACAGTTGTGCTCATAAATAACTAACCGACACGAACTAACAGCTTAAAATGTTGTTTTTTAAAACTTTTTTGTCCCGTTTTAATTCCGTTTGTGTCAGTTAGAAAGATTTTAGCAATATTATTTTCATGAAAGATCACAACTTCAAGCTACACTGATAATAATTTTTGTATTTCCTATTTTGTCTGTAAAAATGTCCAAACAATATCTAATTATTTACATAACGTATTTTTTTATAGCAATTATTTGAAAACCCATTGTTTCAAATACATTTCAAAGAAATTTCTTGCATGTTACAATAGATACAAATATTACTTCATAATTTTTGGAGTGAATGTGAATACGAATATTATCAAGAATACGTAACATACTTGAGAAAACTGGTTTTAAGTTGTTGTTTTAGTCTAATTAATAGTGGAAAATCTGTATTGGCGCCTCAGCATTATAGACTGGACCACAAGTATCATTTTATTCCAAACCTAAGGGAATCATTGAAAAAAATGGTCCGGTTTTTTGCCAATAGGTATCTCAAAAACTATTTGAGATATCCAAAATTTGAAAAAAGTACCAAAAAAGCAGGAAATATTATCAAAAAAGGTCTGTACCGACAAGGTAGAGGTGAAAATTTGACGAAAAGCGGTTGATAATCGCTTTGTTTCAACAATCTTGAGAATTAGTTCGAAATTTTTTCATTTTTCTGCGCTTTACGAATATTTTATTGAATATTTTTTGAGTTTCTGCTAAAATCCGGACCATATAATTTTTCTTACTGAATTGTTGAATGGAAATGCTTCCTAAGTCATAGTTTTCAGTAGTCTGGGTTAGGTTGGAAAGGAATGGCACTTACAAACCAGACTATTATGGGTGTGAATATTTTAAATTGCTTTATTATTTATTTAAATGTACCTAATATGTATCAAGTGCATACTTCGGCCTTAACAAATAAAAATATAAGGAAACAAGCCTTGCTTGATCAATAGACCTTATTATGCGTTACGCAATATATAGATACGTAACAATATTTGTAGCATTTATTCACCTTCGCCCATATTGACTTCCGGTATTGAACTATTTACCTTTTTATTTTTAGTCACATGAATTCTTGAAGCGCATGCTTGATTAGGTAGTTTTCTGCACGATAAAGTAGTGCTTTTGAGAGAGAAAAAAACTTATTTAACTTTCACTATACGCTTTATTTCATTTAAATATTGCTAGGTAGGTATTTGCAAATATGGAAGAAAGCCGAAATAGGTATTTTAAAAGATAATAGTTGTAGAAATCCCTATAATTGGAAAAATTATAATGGATGATAATTATTCGATGTTTTATCACAAAAAACTTTCGATATAAGATGAAATTAATAAAGATTTTTAAGTTTCTCAACAATATTAGTTTTTTGTTATAAAAGATTTGGTTTACGACTAATTCTTCTTCTTTTTCGTAAGCAAATAAATAAATAGCACGCTTGGAAAAACAGCATTTAAAAACCTTCATGATCATTATGTGCAATTCATCTGTTACTTTCGTAGGCAATAAAACATTCGAGTGGAAATTTCGTATAATTGACAACTCTATGTAGGTACCTACCTAAGCAATAATTTAAATTAATCTCAAACGGATAGATATCAAATTATTTTAAAAAACACATTCATTAATCAAATGATTATATAAGGACATAATTGCTATTGTGTAAAATGGAAGTATGTATTTATAAATAGATAGAAGTAATTAATAAAGGTTTTAAAATTAACAATTAAATTATCAGATTCTAGTTAATTGCAGTAGAGATTATTTAACTTTGAATGGATGCTACTGTTGACACACAATTAATATAACAGTTATTTTTTTATTTATTATTTTTAATAAATTTTATTTAAATATCTACTTGCGGCAGCTTTAAATGTAACGTTTATATCTTCTGTATAATACGTTTCTTATAGTATACTAATTAGTTGGTTTGTTTTTTGAATATTTTTACTTTATGCGTTATGATTTTTTTT
>CAJUYI010000202.1:0-18420 GCA_910591695.1 Galerucella pusilla | reverse complement strand
GTGACTAAAAATAAAAAGGTAAATAGTTCAATACCGGAAGTCAATATAGGCGAAGGTGAATAAATGCTACAAATATTGTTACGTATCTATATATTGCGTAACGCATAATAAGGTCTATTGATCAAGCAAGGCTTGTTTCCTTATATTTTTATTTGTTAAGGCCGAAGTATGCACTTGATACATATTAGGTACATTTAAATAAATAATAAAGCAATTTAAAATATTCACACCCATAATAGTCTGGTTTGTAAGTGCCATTCCATTCCAACCTAACCCAGACTACTGAAAACTGTGACTTAGGAAGCATTCCATTCAACAATTCAGTAAGAAAAATTATATGGTCCGGATTTTAGCAAAAACTCAAAAACTATTCAATAAAATATTCGTAAAGCGCAGAAAAATGAAAAAATTTCGAACTAATTCTCAAGATTGTTGAAACAAAGCGATTATCAACCGCTTTTCGTCAAATTTTCACCTCTACCTTGTCGGTACAGACCTTTTTTGATAATATTTCCTGCTTTTTTGGTACTTTTTTTCAAATTTTGGATATCTCGAATAGTTTTGAGATATTTGCAAAAAACCGGACCACATTTTTTTCAGTGATCCCCTCAGGTTTGGAATAAAATGACACTTGTGATCCAGCCTATAATGCTGAGGCGCCAATAGATATTTTCCACTATCAATTAGACTAAAATAACAACTTAAAACCAGTTTTCTCAAGTATGTTACGTATTCTTGATAATATTCGTATTCACATTCACTCCAAAAATTATGAAGTAATATTTGTATCTATTGTAACATGCAAGAAATTTCTTTGAAATGTATTTGAAACAATGGGTTTTCAGATAATTGCTATAAAAAAATACGTTATGTAAATAATTAGATATTGTTTGGACATTTTTACAGACAAAATAGGAAATACAAAAATTATTATTAGTGTAGCTTGAAGTTGTGATCTTTCATGAAAATAATATTGCTAAAATATTTCTAACTGACACAAACGGAATTAAAACGAGACAAAAAAGTTTTAAAAAACAACATTTTAAGCTGTTAGTTCGTGTCGGTTAGTTATTTATGAGCACAACTGTGTCGTTAAAATGATTCACAGTATTAGTGGCATTTTGAAGACGATTTGTCATTTCGAATGATACTTTTTCCATTGCTAAAATTGATTTGCATCTCGAGGAACCCAAATATTAACTTAAATTAACAACAACAATGCAACAATACAGAACTTGATGTAACCTTATTAGAACGGGTAAATAGTAAGTATTTATATTAAATTTATTCAGTGTGACTCACAAACCCAAGAAAATATATGAAATTATAAAGACATTCATATATGATGGTATCTTTACATTGTGTATTTGAAGAAGGGGAAGGGAATATAATCATTGAATTCACTCTTTAAAATAATACCAAACCAAATTGCGGACGTAATTCTTACAAAAATAAACTTGGGTGGCGTAAAGGCATGTATTATTAGTAAATAACTCAGACAACGAGAGCAAAGCTGCAAGGCTTACAGCGAGAGCAAAGCTGCAAGGCTTGCAGCGAAAAGCATGCCTGGCCATTACCGGAGCAATGTCATCCACACCAACAGCGGCTATGAAAGTCCTCCTGCAACTAACTCCTGTCCACATTCATTTGGAGAAGGTATCCAGGAGAGCGGCTCATAGAATGCTATCAGTGGAGAGGCAAATAAATGGAGAGACTCTGAGGGATCACTCGGGATTGATGAGGAAAATACAAAATCACCACATTCTTGGGATGCCCTTTAGCCTTTTAAGGTCCTCATTCCCACGAGAGACCAATGTGATAGCAAAGAAATCTCCTTCCTAGAAGCGAACTACGTGATTTGCACTGACGAATCCAAATCCGGAAATGAGGCTGGAGCGGCGGTCTTCTCCAGGAAAACCAGAGTTGAAATCACAGCCAACCTGGGCAGGTATGCAACCATCTTTCAGGCTAAAGTATACGCCATTGAACTGGCTGCAAGAGAGCTGATGAGTCAACCTGTTGTAAAAAAGAACATACACATCCTGTCAGATAGCCAGGCTGCTCTTAAAGCACTGGATAAAATCTAAGATGGTATATAACTGTCTACAATCCCTGAAAATACTATAGTTAGGGAGGAGAATAGGGGATTTTTCGGGAATACTCGAGCGTGGCAGTTAAAGATATGAGAGATACCTTCCTTAGACCTAATAGAACAACTTTGGAAAGTATTAGCTCTATATGTAGTGAAGCGCGCCTAGGATAGACGATCAGATTAGTAACAAAATCGATAGTCTGAAATACTCGAGCGCGTCAGATTAAGATATTGAGGGTTGATCTTAGTGTTTTAATCTGCCGGTTTACGCATGACCGGAAGTGTGGAGGAGCAATTTCGTCTTCCGAAAAACGCGTTGCGGCATATAAGTCGCGAACGATACATTTTACAAAAAAAAGTTTAATAAAAAAACAAGGTGATTAAATTTGTAACTTTCATTATATCTCAATTTTTTTTTCTAAAGCTTCTCGACAATTTTCGTGGACTCGGAAAAAGTTACGCGTATCTGTATACAAAAGTATTATTAACATGTAGGTACAGTTTCATTTATTTATATTATTCAATAGCCTGTTGATCCTCAAATTGTTTTTGGAAGTACCGTAAGAAAAACGAAGTGAAGAATTGAAGCAAAAAAGAGGAATGAGTCACAAACATGTAATACAGACTGAGCGCTTCACAGAAATATGCCGTCCAGAAACAAAAAAATTTTTTTCGGTCAGATTGATAGAGCCCACCAACATTTTTGTCAGATTAAGAAAGTATGCTTTGAGGATAACGAGATAAACCTCCCCTATGAAAATCTGACGCGCTCGAGTATTTAAAAAGAATTTTTTTTGCATTTTCAACAATTTGTCGTAACTACTTATCGTCACGCCGAAATCGTCAGTTTTTTTAAAGGGAGCTTCCTTGGGGCCTACTTAACACCCCTTCCGAAAATCTGACGCGCTCGAGTAAATTTTTTATTTCGGATTTCTGACTACTTTATATGCCTACCCCCCCAACGCAAACCGGCAGATTAGTATACCGTTGTTATCAGAGGTACTTGGGGCATACGTGGTATGAATATCTGACGCGCTCGAGAATGCCCAAGTAACTGTTTTTTTCTTACATTTTTGAAAAACCGTACACGCCATACGCACTGCTAAAATGGTTTTTACCATACGAGCTTTTCTATTCGGAATTACTTTATCTTTCGATATTGATAGGTCTAGACGGCGCCCGAGAATGTCGCCATTTAGCGACCTCGCCTCCCTAACTACTAGGCATGGAAAATAGAGTCATTTTGAACTGTGTGTCGGGGCATCGCGGAGTGGAGGGTAACGAGAAGGCCGACACTCTGGCAAAAAATGGATAGAGACTCTATTTATCGGATCTGAACCATTTTTTGGCATTGCGGAAAGCACTGCTAGATCAACCATAGCTACCTGGGCGGAGAGGAAAACCTACACGTCCTCGGAAGACATACCGGTGCTTCTCACTCGAAGGCGTTCATATACTACCCTTCGGTTTTAGTAACTCAGAGCCGAACGACTTCAAAAAAGTATTACCAAATACAACCATGGACTTGGTCAGAAGCTCAGGCGTGTGGAGGAATTGTAACCCCTTGGGGTGAGCCACAATAGACCTAGCGGGGGTCGCAGTGGAGGTGGCGAGAAGGCTCCACTCACATAGAACCTAACCTAACTCAGTGAATAACTCAGCCGTGCTTGTGTAAACTATGACATTTTCAACTAATTTCTAGATATGTCACAAACCGTAATTTTAACCAAAAATCATTAATTTTGCCGACGAACCTCTAGCAACACTGTTATATATTAATTATCAAATGATACGACACTAATGATTTCAGAACTGTAGAACTGTTCAGGACTTATGTGAAACTATTTATTTGTAAGCACTTATACATTTTGCATACTACACAACGATTTACTATTTTGTGAATAAAACTCTCAGTGGATGATTATCACTTTTAAATAATACGACATTGTGGATGTCAATATAAGAAATAAATAAACTTTGGGAGCGGAAATCAGATAATTTGATCAATGTTAGGATCTTAGCGTTATTTTTAATACAATAGAGTTTTCGATACGTAGGTACATATACTGAGCCGGTAGCGATTAACATAATTCTAACCGACAGATTTTTGACAGAAAAATATATAGTTTTCGAACCTCCTGCGTCCCAACGGTAACACAAGTTTTTGTTTGTAACAATATTATTTGATTTGTTGCTGCTCGCAAAAGGCGTTTCAAAATTAAAAAAAATGTTTCCCAGTAAATTTGCAGAAATTGGAGTGAATTATGAACCATTTTGAGTGATCTGCATAAGGGTTGTTTGCCAAAATTTCAGTTAGCAAAATCTGATTGCCTTCTTCAGAGAACCGAATCCTACTTCTTTTCAGATTGTTCAAGACAAACTGATAGCATGATAATTATTAATAATATTGTGCTATCGCAATTCGCAAAGTTGATTGTTGAATTTTTAGTGAAAAAACAGATACCAGAGACAACATACAGAATACAGACATAACTCATTGAATTGAGGTTAGATTTTTTATCTTTCCGTGGCCGTTTCGTTAATGCCGTTGTCAAATAGCGTTAATCGGAATGTTTTTCAAGCGGCTTCGAAAACTCTCTAAAATATTTGAACTGTCTGGTGTATGCAGTAGAACTACTGGAAACAAGTCGGACTTTTTAAAGGTTTGGTAATGATGAGAATCACAATAACTTCCTCAGTTGTCTAAAATATAGACATCAGGAAGGAAGAAGCGCTTGACCGACAATTCAAAAAGATGCTACAGTGAATCCTAGCGTGATAAATCTATGTGTATATAAACTGTTTTCAAGTATTATACTATTAAATTTCTTTTTTTTATAATTGGAAAGTTGGTCGAGTCTTGTAAAAATAATTATCAAGTTGGCAAATGCTAGTAATTATGTATTGTTTGATTTCCTTCCGCTCCGTACAATATGGTATATACTTTTAATGATCATAAGACTGATTTAATATTTTTGTGTGCTTTGCGTTTATTGGAAATGCTTGGGAAATAATCTTAATTATTTGTTTCTATTAACACAAGTGAATGGTTTTTGCTATTGTTTTTCCTTGAAAAAAAAATGAATAATTCAAGAAGTATATTAGCGGAACAATTAGAACATTTCCTTGGCTAATAATACGATTTTCCATCTGATGATGACCGACTTGACAAAGTGATCAATTTCCCCATTTGTTTATACTGCGCATCTTTTTACAAAATGTTTGTTTACTATGGTCTCAAATTGCAAGATAAATTGAGAAAAAAAATGTATTCGAAAATCATTTTAGAGTCATTTTAGATTAGACAATTTCTTGTGCAATATTTAGTTCAAGCTTTGGAACAATTCAAATTGTTAAGTCTAGAATTAAAAATTGTCTACCCTGTCAAATTGTAAAAAAGATTGAACAGGTTCTATTTTCTTAACAATTTGATTTATTATTTGAATTTCTGTTTCACGATGAAAATGTCATTAATCTTGATAATTTGTGGTTATGTATTAGTGGTTGAAAAATATGTCTTGGAATAAACGAGAGATAGAAATGTTAATGAAGAAAATCTCAAGACATGCTTGTTTGTACAATGTAATACACTCCTTCTCACTGTTTTAAAGTGAGTATTCGCTTAGTGACATGATTAGCAGTGCAAATTAATAAATATTTCAAATTTTCGGGTTCCATAAATAACGAAATTTTTGAAAAGGTTATATTCATTTTATCATCAAATCAAATCACTGCGCAGAATCTTGAACTAAATATTGTTCAATAAATTGGAATAGTCTAAAATAGCTTAAAACAGTTGGCCAATATTTCACGCAACAAATCTATTCCAAATATTGTTCCAAAATTTGGACTAATAAATATTGCACGAAAAATTGTCTAATCTAATAATGACCTTAATGATCAAAGTCAAACAAAGTAATTGGTCACGTTAAGTTAAAATTATCGCAAATTATTTTTCTTCTTGTCTCACAGCATATTCGCGTCGAATTTGAAGTTCATATACATTTCCTTCCAAAACAAGCTCTTTTCTCAATTCTTTTTATTTTTCCTACTTGTGCATTCCGTGGCTCCTTGGTCTTGGTCTTGTTTATTCGGTCTTGCTCTTAATCTTGCTCAAATCGCTCTGTCTTGGTCATGGTCTTGCTTATTCAGTCTTGGTCTTTTTATTTCGTTCAAGTCTTGTTCTTGTTGATTTTAACTGTTACTTATTTTTATTTTATTTGAAAGATGATCATGGTTATAAGTTATAAATTAATAATAATTTACAATCAATTATCAACCAGCAAAATTATGTTTACAATTATTCTTTTTGTAAGATGAATCTTGCGTATTTGATCTTGGTCTTGCATAGTCAGTCTTGCTGTTGGTGTTGTTCTTGTTCATTTAGTCTTGGACCTGCTAGTCTAGTTTTGCAAGACCAAGACCAATTTAGCTCAGCTCCAATGAAATTTGATGCGTGTAAAAAAAGATGGTAGGTATTGTTAATGTCAATTTAAAAAATTAATTAATGGTTTGAAAGCAATTTTCAAACACAGAGCTATCTGGGAAAAGGGATATGATTTGAATGCAATGATAGAAAATATGATAACCAATGAAATTTTGTAAGATTTGATTTGGAAATTGAAATGAAAAATAATTTAAAATAATTACAAAATAAATAATGTATTTAATATGGAATATGGAAAAATAGAAGTGAGAGTTTAAAGGATTGGTGTTACACCAGAATACAGAAAAGTAACATTTGAATTATATATTTTATAGGGAGTTTTAAAGAATTGTATTTCCTACACGCTCTCATTTATTCGTTATCTAATTTATTCCATTTGGCTTCAGGTACATCTTTTATCATTATTGAACTGCGCACACGTTCCTATGGCGTGAATTCCCGCTTGAAATATAATTGCGGTTTTTCACAAGTGTTTAGTTCCTGGTCTGTACAGTCCTTGAAGAATCCTCACCCTATGTGCTTACCAATTCCATTCTCCCTTCTCTACCAAGTTTTCCTGATATCTTCATTCTTTCTCACTTAGTTTTTCCTGTAGTTTTTATTAAATGATTTATAGCAAAATTATATTTCTTTTAATTTCCATATCTTGGGTGTGACCTAGGATAATTTTTTTCATTGAATAATATTTGCTATACTGATTGTCCCGTCAAAAACAAATATTTATTAAAAAAATTAGCATGGCATAATTTTTAATCCACTGCTAATGGATGAGTCTATTAAAAAATACTCACGCAGCTTGATAGAAAAATTAGAAAAATAAGCCACAGAACTAATTATTGTTAATTTTGTTGCAGATACACAAACAGATGAGTTTGGAAGAAATTAAACATACATTTCACGTCGACCACCATGACCTTGGTAAGTTAAAATGTTACCCACATTTCCAAATTAAGAGTATAATACAATTTTGTAATATATTAGAGTGTAACATATCAGAATTATATAAGCTAGTCTCGGGCAAACTGGTCTTCGCACTAAATTTGGAATTGGGGTGATGGTCAAGGTATGAACCTTGGTAAATTTTAAAGAAACTAGATCGGATTGGTTTCAGTACAATAACCTAGCAATTCAACTTTATTTCTTCAGTCTTAAGGGGATTCTTGCGGAAAATCCAAATTGGTTGAAGGTTAACTGTCAAATTAAGGTAAAACCGTGATTTTTATCATAAAATTTATTGCTTTAAGTACGGACTAGATTTAAGGCGACCGCAATGTGATAATTATTCAAGCTGCTTGAAGCACACAGGCGCAAAAATAATACTACATGGTCGATATCATCTCTATACTTGAAACAAATCGTACATAGCCTGCTTGCTAGCCTCGGCTATCAATTTGTAGGCAAGTATTTCACTTTTCGTCCACTGTGCAAAAGATACGTTTCTGGTGCATCACGAAGAAATCTGTTCATTTTATCTCGACTAAATACTCTAGATTTCTCTGTTTTCCGTTTTCTTGAAATTCCACTCCCCAGTATTTGAAACTTTTCACCTCAATTATGAATTTTAAAAAAATTTTCTCATTCTTAAAAGAGACACATACCGTATAGTATCTAGACTGTTTCAAAAAATGAATAATCTACAGTCTACTGTACAGTTTTCTTGAATTTCCACTCCTAAGTATTTGAAACCTATCACCTGCTCAATCTCAATAGTTATATCCCCAATTATAATTTTAAAAAATGTTTTTCATTCTAAAGAGACACATACTGTATAGTGGACTGTTTTAAAAATAAATAATCTACAGTCTACTGTATATTTTTCTTGAATTTCCACTCCTAAGTATTTAAAACTTTTCACCTGCTCAGTCTCAATAATTATATCCCCAATTATGATTTAAAAAAATGTGTTTCATTCTAAAGGGACACATACTATATAGTAAATTGTTTCAAAAATAAATAATCTACAGTCTACTGTATAGTTTTCTTGAATTTCCACTCCTAAGTATTTGAGACTTTTCACTTGCTCAATCTCGATAATTATATCCCCAATTATGATTTTAAAAAATGTTTTTCATTTTAAAGAGACACATACTGTATAGTAGACTGTTTCAAAAATAAATAATCTACAGTCTACTGTATAGTTTTCTTGAAGTTCCACTCCTAAGTATATGAAACTTTTGACCTGCTCAATCTCAGTAATTATATCCCCAATTATGAATTTAAAAAAATGTTTCTCATTCTAAAAAGAAACACATACAGTATAGTAGACTGTTTCAAAAATAAATAATCTACAGTCTCCTGTATAGTTTTCTCGAATTTCCACTCCTAAGTATTTGAAACTTTTCACCTGCTCAATCTCATTAATTATATCCCCAATAATGATTTTAAAGAAAAATTTTCATTCTAAAGAGACACATACTGTATAGTAGACTGTTTCAAAAATAAATAATCTACAGTCTACTGTATATTTTTCTTGAATTTCCACTCCCAAGTATTTGAAACTTTTCACCTGCTCAATCTCAATAATTATATCCCCAATTATGTATTTAAAAAAATGTTTCTCATTCTAAAAGGTCACATACTGTATAGTAGACTTTTTCAAAAATAAATAATTTACAGTCTACTGTATAGTACAACTCAAACTGTACTTGATCTATTTATAACTTAGCAAGTAAAATAAAACAAATCAACTTCTAGTTAACCTTCTGAAGTTTTTAACACTCGAACTTCTAGTTAACTGGTAAAACAATAACAATAACATATATTATAAATACCTGAAACGGTTAAGAAAGATTTTCCATTGCCTGTTGCGTTATGCAATATAATACCATACTGTGAATGTATAATTGATAATTATGTAGAACAACAATTAGAATGGTTGTGCTAACACTTGCTGTATTGCAATCGTGATCAAAGTATAATTAACTTCATTTACACGAGTCTAAGGCAGTTTTTTTTGGGATTAATTTAATGAGGTCTTTATCATTTCTAAGTTAATTAATAAATATTAATCCAGTGAGCTCATATTTTATTTTAACTGTTGAAAAAATATGATTTTCAATTAAAACCACAAAGCTTATCACAGTTTCTTTGAAAATCAAAGTAAAAGATTTGGCGAGAAGCAAATTTATCAGTAAGGAGCCGAAGTTCTTCACAAAGATTGTTTATACAGGGTGTCCGGTAAATAATTACCGTAAATTGTATGTATGTATTTTGGGGTGACATTCACTGAGACCTGAAACCTAAAAGATCTATTGTGCCCCCTTACTTTTACTCAGTTCCTGAGGAGAGTCTCAGAAACTAGTAGTTCCTTTAGTCCTATTTCCCGGAGGAATTTCAGGATGTCTGCAGGCTTCAACCTAGGCAAATGTTCCTCTTCTATCCAGTAATCTCCTAGGTGCTGTGCTCTAGGATTCTGAAGTGCTGTGCAGTTGGAAAGTATATGGATGGAGGTTCCTTCTTCCATTCCACAAAATCTGCATTCTTCTTCCTCCACTATTTTCCCGTCAGGATCCCTGTTAAAACTCTTAGCGCAGTTTTACTTTGACGTATGCATTCTTTTGATCTCAACAGGTTGTAGTAACCCAGAAGAGTCTTTGATTGTATAAGCCCTACTAGATCTTTCCAATGGTCAGATCTTCTCTTTTTCCCGGCTTTACTTATTTCTTCCAATATTAAATTGGGGCTGATTCCGAAAAAGGGTTCAGGCCCCCTCTTTGCTAGTTCATCTGCTATTCCATTTCCTTCTATTACAGTGTGTCCTGGAATCCATAGTAAGGTGACTATATTGTTCTCGCCTAGTTCATTGAATTTTTTTTAATGATTCCCTCTCTACTTAGTCTGTATCTTTTTCTTTCTGCAACGCTTTCCACCACCATATGTAGAGGGGTGAGGTTGAGAATCACTTCCATGGCTGCCGTTGGGTATGTTCTCATTGCTTCTGTAATGCATATAAGGCTAGTTTTTGAATTTTTGAGAGGTTTTCTCTCGTCGTCAATAGGCTAGTTCTACTACTCCACGCAATGGCTCCATAAGCGATGATTGGTCTCACTATGGCAGTGTACATCCAGCTTAGGATTTTTGGGTTACAACCCCAGTTTCTTCCTGCCAGATTTCTGCACACCATTATAGCCATTTTTGTCTTGTATGTAATCTCCTTTTCGTGTTTGTTCCACAGGAGTTTACTGTCTAGAGTTAAACCTAGATACTTGACTTCTTGTCTCCATTCAATCTCGTTCCCATCAAGTTTTATGGTTTTAAGGTTAAGTTTTCTTTTCTCAGTGAAGGCTATCAGGATGGTTTTAGAGGGGTTGATGCTAAGTCCCAATTGCCTACACCAGCTATTTGTATAGTTCAGACCCTTTTGTACAATATCACAAAGGGTGTTTTCGAATTTCCCCCTGGCTGTTATGACAATATCGTCGGCATATCCTTGGCAGGATATTCCGAGATCCGTCAAACCACACAGGAGTTCGTCAACCGTCAGACTTCACATTAATGGGGATGCTATCTCCTCCCTGTGGGCATCCTCTGGTAGTGCAGATGGAGACAATGTCTTTGCTCGTCCTCGTCTCTGCTACTCTTGTGGTGAGCAATTCCGACATCCATTTGGATGTTGTGCTGTCTACACCTCTTCTGTCTAATGCTCTTTTGACAGCCTCATGTGGAGTATTGTCAAAAGCTCCTTCTATGTCCAAAAATGCACATACTACAGTTTCTTGGTTGTCTAGAGCACCTCAGATATCCTCCGTCAGTTGTACCAGTGCAGTATCCGTAGATCTGCCTGTCCGGTAAGCATGCTGACATGGGTGGAGAGGTAGTCTTTCTAGGATTTCCGTTCTAATATGGTTATCAATAGCCTTTTCCATAGTTTTGAGTACAAACGATGTTAGACTAACATTTCATCTATTTGAAAATAAGTTATGTCTTATCGCTCTGGGATCTTGGATTATAATGATCGACGAAAAAATGCAATATGCAACTCGGCGAATAAATGTCTATTGTCGGCTACGCCTCGACTACAATTTGTAGACTCGACTATAAAAGATAGTTTTTCGTCCTTGGTTCATAGGCAAATAACTATTATTTGTTGTAAAACATAGCCTAACTTAAAGAAGTATTATACTCTATTCAATCCCTGACATATCATTTTCATATTCGTGGTAATTAAATATATAAACACATTTAGCAATTAATTTGCTTTTAGATTGAGAAAGTCGTGTTTATATATAAATATATACAATAGTTGAAAAAAAAGACATATGTGGACACCCTTTTATATTCAACAAATTACTTGTGTCATTAACACATTGAAAATTATGGTTTTAAATGAAACGAACTGTTTTTAAATGACTCCACAATATATTTGTAAAAAATCTGTTAATTGCAAGTAAATTGACAATTGTTTCGATATAAATATCATCATCAGAATGACAGAAGTTACTTTTGACATGATGTATACTTGATATATATTTGGCTAGTCCAAATAGTGCCCTATCTAGTGATTGACTTAATATATATGAATAGAAAAAAGAAGAAGATTTTACAAATAGTAGCTTTGATATTATTAGCCCTATGGGGATATTCTGGATATCTTTGTCCCATTTAAGATCATTTAAAAACAGTTCGTTTCATTTAAAACCATATGATGAGTAGATTCCACGAAGTGAGGGTTTATACAGTTAACATTGAAAATTATTAATTCTTACATAACGTATATTATGTGGGAGGACAATGAAACCATTTTGTTCTAGTACTGTGAAAAAAAAACGCAGGCGGGCAAAATATGAAAGTGAACATATTTAAGATAATATTTATATATAGGTGATTTAAATTGCATTGTTTATTATGTTTACGAGCAGTTTAGATGCAAATTCATATTACGTGATTCAAAATTATATAAATATCTTCAAGCATATCGTTTAGTTGTTTAGATAAAGTGAATAGAAAATTTTTCTGACTCATCCTTGTCTTCTTCATCTATGTGTTTCGGTTCCAATATTCCAGCCGATGACCAATAAAGCAAAATGAAGACTTATATAGCAAAAAAACATAAATGTATTGCTTTAAAAATACAGAAAAACGGAAATGCTGGAAATTGTTGTTCAAAAGAACTCAAAACATCAAACTCATAATATATCCCTACAAATTTTGGGCGTAACCTATTTATTTTATGCTGCTGAGGTTTGTCAAGCACAATTAGACGATGTTAAACGTGGAGTGTTGAAGAAAGAGTTTTAGGTACATTACTGGGACTTTGCACACTTTAGGATTCTTCCGGTTGCTTTCTACAGTACTGTTACGAACTCACTGATTCAGAAGCCGGTCCTGTCGCAAACTATGAATGCGACCTTTCTAGAAAGGTTCTTTCGCAGGTAATATTCAGACTGTTCTCGAAGCGTACCATACAATGGTTTATTCACGAATGTTCTCGAATTATAAAGTATACGCAGATATGGTATATTCAAGAAGGTACTGGAGTTACGAAGGACTATATATACGCGGGTTTTTGAGTAATTCGGGGAGTTGTTCAGTATACAGTGAATCGGTAAACAGTTTCAGTATACAGTGAGTGAACAGATAGTGAATATAAATAGTGTTGAAGATAAATAAGGACAATTATTATACCGAGTGTAAATAAATTAGTAGACATTAAGTAGTGTGTATATGAATTAAGTTTATTATAGTGTGTAAGTGTTTCTTCAATAAATCAATAGTAATTAGCCATAGTAAGCGTATAATTTTTATCCCTCGGAAAAAACAGTTCAAATAAATAAGAAAAACATTACATTGGTGTCAGAAGTGGGATAATATAAATAAATAATTACTCAAAAATGGCTAAGAGACTATGTGACCTGAAAGTGACGGAACTAAAAGCAGAATTAGAAAATCGCGAGTTGGAAACGTCCGGGAAGAAGAGTGAATTAGTCGAAAGACTGAAAATAGCACTGGAAAGTGAAGACTTGGATCCAGAAACATTCTTATTCAATGACGAGTCCTCCACCATAATCTCGTCAATTTCTGCTATGAAGGACGATATTTCTGCTAATATGGACGAGAAGATTTCTACCATGAAGAATGATATTTCTGATATGAAGAACAATATTTCGGCCGATATTTTGTCAATGAAAAAGGACATTGCCGCTGAAGTCGAAAATAAAATTTCTCCTCAGTTCAAATAAATAAGAAAAACATTACAGTACTATTAATATCTACTATTATTTTAGTCGACAGCAGTCAAAAGTCTCACTCTGTATACTGTCGTCAAGTCTTCTTTTATTCTTGACTCATTACTAAGAAATATATTGAAGTTTTTATGGAGAAATCGGATTAGGATTTGACCAGAAAAAAAAATTTAAGTAGTCAGCAGTTTTCCATCGGAATTCATTGTCACTGATAGACAAAATTTTGTTTTGCGTAGTACTCGATCCGTTGCTTCACCGCCAACTTGAATTCAAGGATGCTGAGAATTGAATTACCTACAATTTAGGTTCCCATCAATTTGTTTCAGAATCGATATTTTTCGATTTCTACCCTAAAAGAGAGGGTGAATTTTTGCTTAGAATATAGACAAGTTCAATGAACAAAAATTGACCCTTAAAGGAAAATTGGAAACTTAATAGTTTTTTACGTAACAAGTCCCGAAAGTGATATTTTACGGGATGAGTAAGGAGTTTCCAGGGCGAGTTCTGTAAAATCACTTTCGGGGTAGCGTTACGTACAATATTTTTTCTGCAGCCGTTGTAGATAAAATAATAAAAAATAATAGGGATAGATACTATAAATATTACTTATGTACATCAACAAAATTGTACAATTATAACAGTAAGCAGCTTCCCTGATTTCATATGGAATAATTATTTCCTCGTCACTTTCTTTGTTGATTTCCATTTCTGGATCGGAAAATTGAAAATACAGTTGAACCACAGAATACACCAGCCAAACAAGAAGCGAAAGCTGGCGTAAATCCTTTGATCTTTTGGGGGCAAAATTTCGTGACCTTCAAACTGACGTTGACAGATAACGGATCAAGTTACACTGAGAAAATTGTTAAAAAAATGTAAATTAAATGTTAACCACACGCAAAAAAGTGAAGCCAATACAATAGAAAGAATCTCAGTGAATGATGAAATAAAATTACGATAAGTATGGTGCTTGAATTTTATACCATAGAATTTAAAGAAGACAAGAAACGTTGGTACTTGTACAATTTTAATATTGTACGACTTTTAACCACTTTAATATTCAATACCTTCAATGACATTGGCTTTTACAAAGAATATAGTATTGGAAGCGATACGCATAACTGCCATGCTCTCGATTTTAGATAATCTGCATTTACTTAAGGTCAGAATATACTTTCGTTGAAAGATTATATGTATGCGAGTTACATTTGATCTATATTTTGTGTATTTATGCGCCTGTGTGTTTTTTTTTAATATAACTCGATTATTTTAGACTTACCTTGTTCTATTTTTAGAATACCACTTAGTCTATGACATGATGGAAGTGTTGTGGTAAAATTTATGACAGAAACTTTATACAGTATGAATGAATGACATTGATTAGCCTTGTCTGGCCGTTTCATTCGCCAATTCGTTGCCCTTATGACCCTCGTGCCCTGGTAACCTGGCTACCATGACCTTGCAATGGTCTCCAAGTGCATTTAAGGCACCTAAACAATACTATGCTAGCTTAGAATCAAGTGCTTTCAGTGCCGCTTGGCTATTGGCGAAGATGGCAACTAATCGGAATGCCCTACCCTGCCCTTCAATTTCTTTAACGCACTGGTGAATCGCAGTCACTTCTGCTTGGAAAGTTGTGACATCCTTAGATATGCTTATTGGAATTATTTGTTAGTCTTACTCCTACTTCTCTTTTGGAGCTATCCGTATACCAGGTTGACTGAGTAAAAATGAATTTAAAATTATACTCCTTTATTTCGAGCCACATTGTATACTAGACTTAACTACGTTTGCTACCTTTTTAGTCCGTGTTTTTAGTTCCGTGTTATTTCTGTTTTGAGATCTGCTAAAACTTCTTGCTTAGTAGTCGATGATTGAAAGTCAAAATATGAACGAAAGAATATTATTTTGATTATCCATTATATTAAACATCATGGAAAGTATTCTAACGTAGTAGATTAAATTGAAATTGCACGTATTTTATATATTGCAGCATTATCCCATTACATAAAACAGAATTCTTCTAGTTGAAGCTCATACCCTTAATGCGAAAAATTCGATTACATAAACTGACATTTTAATTTTTTACATTCACATCTGCGTTTCAACTTTAATAATTATCAATAGAAGTGTTATAATCATCCAAACGTTCATGTAAGTGCAGTTGATTGTATAATCTGAAGATTCTCAAAAAACCTCCTTACCTTTTTTTCAGTTAGTTTTAAGCATAATATATTTTTCCCGATCGACATAAACGTTACATTTACCTGAACTAGTTTCATGCCTAAACTAGTTTAAGTGTAAATTGTGCATACGGCCATTAGGCATATAAAGCTGTCACTTTATATACATAAAAATGCGTAACTAGCCAAACTCAAAACGTTACACCCATGCTCAATCCCTTAAGAGATAGGATGGAATCAAAGGATGTATATAGTCTTGTCAGGATCACCCTGGGCGACCGTGGAAGCTGGCGTCGAAGAAATATTTGGTAATGACCAGTAAAAACCTACGTTCAGCAGTGGGATTTCTGACTGGCCACTGTCAACTAAGGAAACACCTCCATACTATGGGGCTAGTGGACACACCTCTATGCAGGATGTATCTCCAGAAAGATGAAACTGTCAGGCATGTCTTATGCTAGTGTCCGTCAATAAGAGAGTTTGTGTTCGGTGAGTCTTGGCCTACACCTGCCGATATAAAGGAGATGTCTCCTAGTGTCCTGTCCACCTTCCTGAGAAGGACAGGATGGACGATGACTTAGGACAGCTCCTCGGGAGGATCTACAATGGGTCACATGTGGCCTAATTGTGCTGTGAGCCTACACTGACCCTCCCTACTTTACAGATACAGATACATAAAAATTTTGTTTCCTGTAGAAACATTGGAAGCATTCTCCTTGTTCATCATTAAAGTTAAAAATAATATTTTCAAGAAAATGGTGCAGATGTGATATTGTAATGAGGTAATAAGTGTACGCTCATGCTGCTATCAAGGTATTTCAGACATCTCGGACATGGATACGATCGGAAGGACATGAGTTTCAATAAAATGCCTTACCTAGTTTCAGCCTTTGGAAAAAGTAATAGGGAAAATGGAGACCAGACTATAGTAGCCAGATGATAAGATTGAGCTAGGTACAAAAGCTTACATGATCAATATTCCTATAGCAGCAACGGAAGTAATATTAGAACTACCTACCTTACGCCTTGTAGCTCAGGAAGAGGCAAGGCAATGCTAAGTATCCAGACTGGAAAACACGATGAGCAGCGCAGCCATGTAAGAAGCAAACTCAGGTAGAGGCAAGGCTAAGCAGCTTAAGCGCTAGATCAGGACACAATATCGTAAGACTTGTGACACAGTGTCATCAATGTTGAAGACACCTTCCCATGATTCTATTTGCTGACAGATCCACCTGAGTCTCTTTTGGTTTACTTTCCCCTTGATTCTTGTTTGTTCATTAGTATGCTGTAGTTGATCCACGTCACATCTAATGCTTAATTTGTACACGAAATTTGCTGTTGCCGTTAAAGTTACTGCGCGATAAATTCAAAATATAACTGAATTATCAAACTGTTTGTACAAAAACACCTTTCAAATTATATTGCTCAAACGAAACCAATTTAAAAATGTTTCTCACTCAAAAGTTCTCAGATAATTATCCAAATATAGCAAGCACACATATCAAATACGTAATGTAACACCAATCAAATTTCAATTTGCATTTTTCAAGTTTAAATTTTAACAAGCCAAACATCTGTGGACTGCATCATTATAATTATTATACCAATTAATTAAAATTCAAAGATTAAACACACACAAGCACAATTTATATATTATATATCTACACGTAATATGACAATAAAACTATATTACATAAGTATGTCACCCTTAGGCACTACGTTTGAAGAAGATCAGGTAAAAGTTGTAGATGTGGTCAATGATGTTAATATAGCACTTAGAGGCAAATGTCAATGTCAAGGTATACCGCCGCCGGTGTTAAGTGAATCGCATTACATAATAACAATGATGTATTTTTTAATAACAAGGCTTTCCACTGCTGTTACATACTAATCACCAACACAACATAATTTACTAATACATATATACGAGAGATATTTGATAAGTCGGTGGATCATATTAAAGGATACCGTTTCGGATATATTTCTGTGTTATACGTGTGCCTGTGTTCAAGTGTGATTGCTACAAGCGTCTTTTGTACTAGTCAATCTAATCGTGGCTCCATTAAGCTTTCTTTTAAGCATTCATATGAATGGAAATCTTCTCCAAAGTCGTCGTGAACGTAGTTAACCTCGTCAGTCCTAGATTTATAAATAGGCCGTATAGGCCACGGCCTAGGGGCGGCAGATTTCAGAGGATAAAAGTCAAACACGTCCACTGGTTTTCTCATGGTTTTTATACTTTCAATAAATCCCTATAGAAAGAAACTTCTCTACATGGAAGCAGAGATGATGAACACCATAAACTAAACTATGATGGTATTATAGATGATTTTGCTATTAAAAAGGCCCGTAAAAATTGTATATCTTGTTTCTTTTTTACGCTCTCTTTTTTAATGACTAATTCATTCGTTTATTTAAATAATAATTTTCCATTTGTAGTAAAGGAGGCCCCTTTACTACAAATGGAAATTTATTATTTTAGAAAGGTATGAACATGGGGCGGCGGAAATAAAAAAT